>JAPDPK010000155.1:600000-825000 GCA_031772115.1 Heritiera littoralis | reverse complement strand
TGATGCATGATATGTGACCTGTTTAGTCCCGGTCGACGCCTAAATCAGTGATCCACCGAGGACAATATAGGTTATGGGTATAGATTTGACCGGCGTATTCTCTTACCCTCCGAGGTTTATAGTATGATAAGATTAATGTCTATCTTAGACTCTATAAATTATTGGTGATATGTTAAAAAGGAAAGTATTTTACATAAGATGGAATATGCCAACCGGAAAATGTGATACATGATGGGTGACATATGAAAAGAACATGTTTTATATAATATGATAAGAGAATCAATTGAATTATAGCAATTTTTACAAAATGCTCATTTAGGTACTGATTATAGTACCGTGAGATGATTCTCATAAGACATGAGATACAAACATGTAATATGTTTTCAAAAAGGAAGAAATGATAATTCTAATATTCTTTCTATGGTCTTAAATGGAATATGAGATCATAAGTACTACATGAGATCTGATAAGACAGTGGAAAGTACATATGGCGTAAAGGCCAAATCGAGCAGAGACTCGATGACTTTACCGTGTGAGCCACCTCTAGAATCCTTTGGGAACTAAGTGCTGCACGTGTTCTGATGTATTAGTAAAGGCCAAACCGAGCAGAGACTCGATGACTTTACCGTGTGAGCCACCTCTAGAATCCTTTGGGAACTAAGTGCTGCACGTGTTCTGATGTATTAGTAAAGGCCAAACCGAGCAGAGACTCGATGACTTTACCGTGTGAGCCACCTCTAGAATCCTTTGGGAACTAAGTGCTGCACGTGTTCTGATGTGTTAGTAAAGGCCAAACCGAGCAGAGACTCGATGACTTTACCGTGTGAGCCACCTCTAGAATCCTTTGGGAACTAAGTGCTGCACGTGTTCTGATGTGTTAGTAAAGGTCTAAGTTCTGATGGGGATGCGACAAATGTCGAAGGATGAAATAGATATTGTGCACATGACATATGATGTGTGTGATATAACGGATTTTGTTTATATATGCCACTCAAACATGTGCTACTTGAATGTTCGTCTCGTTCACACTTAATCATACTGATAAAAAAAGAATGATGCCTTGTGAACTTAAGAATGGAATAGATTTTAATAGCTTATTTTGCTTTTTAAAGGACGGTACTAATTAAGAGAGTACATTAGAACATGAAATGAATTTTAAAGAAATAAAATGATGATTTAACTAACATTCTTTTCAAGGAATATACGAATATTAATTATTTTATAGATATGCTTTATTTCGTAGAAGCATTAATTTGAAAAGAATATGAAAAAGGTTATGAAAGATTGAAAAGGAAAAAAGGATTTTTTAATTCAAAACAAAATGAAAATTTCTCTCTACAGTTGCTTCTAGGTTCCGTAACAAGTATGGTATTCTAAAATACCTACCTTACTCCATTCGGATTCCTAGCCGACTGTAGTATCTTTCCTACATGCGAGCCTAGAGCCCATAGGAAAAATGAAAAAGATTTTCAGCATATAGGAAGTTGAGTATCAAGTGAGGCATATAATTCTCTTACTGAGCCGTGGTTTTGCTCACCCCTTAATTTTCAACATTTCAGGTTTTGATGAATGTGAGTTCAGTGGATTGTGGATCCTTGTTGTACACGAAGGACAATGTGTCAGACCGACTGATTATTTGAGGTATGATAATTTATTCTCTGTATTTAGAAACGTCAACAGTACTACTTATCCGATTAATTACGATAAGGGATGTGTATAATATAAACAATACTATTTAAAATTTTTTACAGTCAGTACAAGTGAAGTATCGCAGACAGCCCAACCGGTTAAGTTGTGTACAATAGGGAAGAAATGTGATCACGGATCGTGACAGATTTAGTGGTATCAGAGCAATGGTTGGCCTGATGTCTGTGGATACTTTTGGAAGGAAAAGAGTTAAACATCCCCGGTAGTACTGTGTCGTCTGAATACATAGAGAAAATAAATGATCGTAAATAGAGTAAAATGATTTAAAGGGAGTGAGAAAGTATAAACTGAGAATGTTAAAGAAGAAAATAGGCTCAGAAATTACCGAATTATTGGTGATTCTTCTAGTCTAAATGAAGGCCTGTTCGGTAAGGAACAGAAATGGACTCGGTGAGGGCCTCACCAGTACCTTTCTGTCCGAATCGAACTGAGACCTGAAAGTGATGGTATAAAGTAGGGGAATGAAATATCATCATTAAATATACTTTAAGATCACCGATTGAGGGTAATTTGAAGAGAGAGAAAATTTTTAGCCAAAAATGACCAAAATACCCCTACCCCCAAAATTTTATCGGGAGTCAAAATAGATCACCAGAAGTTGGAATTGATCGATTTGACAGAGAAATTAATGTTATAAAGCTGAATTACAAGTAAATTAATCCCATTGTGGATTTTAGTGAACTTCTCTGTCGAAAATCGAATGAGATCTAACTTGCTGTTATAAGTATCAGAAAGGATACTATCAACACATAGATGATCAGTTCATTGATTTGAATGTATATTGAGGAGATAGAAATAAATGTCGAAATGACGAAAATGCCCCTATATTGGGCGATGTTCGGAATAGTGTTAAAACCGAGCTGAATTGGAATCCATTGATAGTAATGGAATTATTAATGGCATAGAAGATGTCATATGAATCTAACGATCCCTGTTACTGATTCCACTAACACTTAGATTACGGACGCGAAAGAAAAAAAAACCCCGAGTGGACTATGGGCCATAGGGGATAACCGTACGATTGAGTGAGGCGGCCAGGGCCTCTCCACGAGTGGACTTTGGGCCATAGTGGTAAATCCTGGGCTTTACAATAAAACAATCCGTGAGGGACTAAGTGCCATGTCTTTCTGACGGGGGCCACCTCTAGAACCCAGAGCGGACAGTACGTATGAGTAAGATACTGGGGTGGTAAATCCCTGGTTAACGGAGATCCAGGCACTCCCGGTCCTTACAATAAAACGAGTACGGATGAGTGATGCGGCTCGGGCCCCTCCGGATTGAGACCGGCAAATCCGAGGCATCACAATAAAACGTGTATAGGCGGACGGTGGACGGGCCGGGGCCTTATATGATGCGATCCAAAGAGTGTAGTGGAATGTCATCAGATGATTGACCCGGTTATTGGCTGTAAGGGTCGAAAAAAAAAATTAAGAGTGTGCTGAACGGGAAGAGTGAGGTGATTACAGGAATTGACTGATGAGGTGAACAGTATCGATAATGAAATACATACTGGTGTGGTTACTTATGGTTCTATACGTTTTATTATTTTGAGGTATCAAACTGATAATCGTATATAGAACCGACATATCTTGAAATATGTGCTACAGAATGAAGCACTGTGTGGAGTACTGTAAGTTAGAGAATAATTATAAGAATAGTGAAGTGATAAAAAGAAGATGACAGGTAACCTAAATTCTGCAGGACCCTTGAGACAGAACTGTGATGGGCGACTCAATGATGGGCGACCCGTAGTGGATCATGTGTTATGAGATATAGGCGAACTATGTCATCGCCGACTCACTAGTAAGGGTAAACTGGGCGAAAGGAATCGTCTAGGGAATGCTCGCCAACGGTCGATTCGAACAGGCGGGACTCTTACAAGAAGCTTAGTGATAACACGAGTGTAAGGAACTAGGTACGTAAGGGTGCCAAGGTTCAAACCTTGTGGAGAGTATGCTCGAGGGAACAAAGCCTGAATTTAGTAAATGGAAATGGTTTTTAAAGTGAATAACTGAACTGAAACGAGTAGTTGTAAAGTGTGTTGATAAAAACATTGTACTTGATACAGCTTACCAGAATGAGATTCGTAACGCTGTAAAGTATGACTAAGTAATGAAATCAAGGTAGAGTATATATCAAAATGATTTGAACATTGAATGTCTCTGCCTTGAAATACACTGTGAAATGATGGGACAATGATGAAGGTCCAAAATGATAAAAGAAGTGTGGTTAAAGAAACTATCGGATCAGAATCCCGATAAATTCCAGAGTAACATAGATTGAGAAATCAGGTGAATGTTGACTCGATTGTGGATATGAAATTTATTCTTAAGCTTGTATCGAAAAATATAGAAGAAATCCAACAAGCTCAAGAAAATAATTTTTGGAAAATATTATGGATGATGAAATTCACAAGTATCGATGTAAAGGAAGGAAATACAAGTGATATGATTTGAGGATGAATTAAATGATGTATTAAAATTTTTGGTTATACACTAAAATTCTTATGAAGAACAAATAAATATTATATGGAAGTGATGCCTTAAATATGATTTAATCGGAGACGTATAAGGAGCTTATAAGAGCAATCTTTGCAAAAGGCATCATCAGATGAAAAGTTGAAGAACGATGGTTACAAGATGATAAGAAATGTATGATTAAAGAAAATATCAGATTTGATTTCCGATAAAACTTCCAGAGTTATATAAATTAGAGGAATTGAGATAACATTGACTCGATTTTGAATATGATGTTAAATTCTAAGTTCATATCGAAGGATGTAGAAAGAATCCGAAAAGCTTAAGAGAATAACTCTGGAAAATGTGTGAATAATGAAATTCACGTATAAAGGTCTGGATGACGAAAATACAGATAATGAAAAATTGAGAATAATGGTGTTATCTGTATAAGTGTAAATGAGAGAAATACAAATAATATTGAGATGTAGATGAATTAAAAAGGATGTATTGATTCCCTATCATTAATAAAGTTCTTGTGAAGAACAAGTATTCATCTACATGAAAATAGATGCTTTATGGATCTGATTAGGGATGTGTGAGGAGTTAATAAGACTAGCCTCAGTATAAAGCGTCATTAGATAAAAGATTGAAGATTGATGTCCATAAGATAATGATTCGAACTCGGAGTGAATTTTACAAGTTCCTATTGAAGTTACAAGGGTAATGAGTTGCCTTGTAAAGTATATAAGCCTAAAGAATGAGGCATCCTTACAAGAGAAAATTGCTAAAATACTGATAGAGTCTAAAGTATAAATGGAACATGAGCAGCATTGTGATATAATCCTTAAACTCTTAAAGGTTGTGGAATTGTGCTAAGATTAACAACTAAGAAATTTGGCTAGACAGCATCTCCTCTTGAGAGATAAGATCTCGAAACGACAGGATGACAGTGAACTTGTCTATGATATAAAATAATGATTGAGATACGAAAGTAATGAGTCTAGCTAAATACTATTGCCAGCATATAAAAGAGTGATGAGACTGGGTGCCGTATAGACGAGATATAATTAAAGAAATTAAAGTCGGCAGATGGATAAGTGTAAAGAATAGATGGTATGCGAGATTTTAAAAGATCTTAGCTGTATAGTACCATACCAATCGAGAAAACCGACAAAAAAAAAAGGAATGAGAGTAAAAAAAATATGAAAACGAAAATGAAAGTGAGATAAGGAAATAAATTGCATGATGAGAAGGGAACATCAATATGAAACAGTTCCCGAAGTTAAGACTGAGAGTGAATTGTGTTGGTTATCACATAAATGTGGCAAGATGTAAAATCAAAGCCAGAATTGATAAGTGAAAGTAATAATACTCCAAGGAGTAAGATAATTGATATGTTTACTGCCAGTATATAAATAAGAAATGTTTGTACATATAACCACCTCGAAATGATAGAGATGGTAGAATTGTATAAATAATGTGGTGCTTAAATCGATAATTCGAGGATTCAATCACAGAATCTAAATTACGAAAAGAGTATATTCCTGGTTATATCCTAAAATTTAAATGATATTGAATATACCATAAGCGTAAGAGATGTAATGACCATACTACATGAAAAGAGACATGGAGAGAAAATGATTGTCTCATGATTTAATTACTGTAAGAGATGATTAATAGTAAAATCGGCAAATGAGATGCAGCATTGATGGAATAAGTGTGAAAATGAACATTGTGGACAATAAATCCCAAAAGAGAAATGATGATATGGAATTGATTAAAGACTGATGATCTAAATAGAATCATTTTCCATTATCAGACTTTTAGATTCTCTAGTGCCTTAGTCGAAGTATAAGTGTTAAACGGTGTGAATGCGTATGTACAGTTTCCAGTGAGCCTTGCATGTGATGGGAGTCTCTGTGTTGCCATATGCTAATGAGAGATAGCAAAAGACTTTGAGATCCCAAGTGTATTGATAGCACCGCTCCAGACTGATATATTTTATATATAAGCGTGAGATGTAAACGCTCCATGATATTGAGAGAGCGTGTGCATGAGATGTGAAAGCTACTGGGACACTTACATATAATTGATCGATATGAGTACATGATAGTACCATATTTTGTCGACTCGGCACTAAGTGAGAAGAATGGATGATAAACAGCATAGATCGGCTGTAATATGAAAAATATTGTGTATGGACTCTTATATGAAAAGAATAAAAGGGAATAACTCCCGATTTGAGAAATGAACTTACGGGAGTATAGACATATACGATGAAAGACAGCATGTAGTGGTCTAAAGTATTGTTGATGTTGAAAGTGTGCTGGCAGTATTACTTGGAGGATGAACTAGAGATCAGAAGTCTTAAGTATACGGCATATACCACCTTTGGACTTAAGTTAAATTCGGAGGATCGAATTTCTTAAGGTGGGGAGGATGTGATAACCGTAAATTTTTCCATTTATTGGAAATTAGAAATATTGAAAATAAATATTAGAGAAATTAAATAAGAGGAAATAAATAAAATTTGCGAGAAAGGATATTGGTGAAAATCCTGAGAAATGAGGAAGTGATGAATAAGGAAATTCGTGTGAAGGAAATTAAATGAAAATAAAGATAAAAAATAATAGAGAGGAAAAGAATTAAATTAGATAAATTAAAATCCAAATCTAATTAAGAAAATAAGAGAATAAAATGAAATATATTTATATAATTACAAATTATATAAATGTATTTTATATAAATACATATGTATTTAAAAATACTATAATATATTTTAATTATATGTTGGTATATATATATATATATATATATATATATATATATAGAAATATATACTATTTCATGAATTTAAATAATACATATGTATATAAACATAATATTTCATGTATATATATATATATAAAATATATATATATATATATATATATATATATATATACTACATATAGAAGAAAGGTAAATGTGATTTTATATTAAAGTTGTTGGCTCTTATAGGCTATACCGAGAGGGGGGGTGAATCGGTTTTTAACTAACCTTAAGCTCGTTTTTCGGTTTCTCTAAATTCTCTAGCCTATATTGATATTTTCTAAGTTCTCTAGGCTAGACAAGCATGCAATTCAAGTTCAATTAAATAAACACAATATAAGTGCAAGCAAATAAAGAGTAAGGAGAGAGAGATTTACACAATCGATTTATAGAGGTTCGGCTACCTTGCCTACGTCCTCTACCTTGAGATGCTCCCAAGGATTTTCTCCAAATCCACTATCTTGAATTTGTGATTACACTCCCTCTTTTCAAGGCTCAAGAGAAACCTCTCTCTTTTTCTAGGCTCAAGAGAAACCTCCCTCTTTTTTTTTTTAGGCTAAAGAGTAACCTCCCTCTTTTTCAAGGCTTAAGAGAAACCTCCCCTTTACAAGGAATGAAGTGAGTTTACAAATGAGTAATCAAAGAGAGCCTCTAGATAGGCAAGTGATTACAGAAATTAAGCACAAGGAAAAACCTATACAAGATTTGTGCTATTCTATACACAGAATATGAAAATGATGGAAAATGAAACTTTGTAGCTCTTGATTTGTTGTTTTAGGCTTGTAGATTTGAGGAATATGAGATTTGAAGTTGCTGAGTGGTTCCTCTTGCTTTCTTTAGCTTCTAAGCCTCTATTTATAGTCCCTTGGATGTATTCTAGCCGTTGGGTGGAGCCAAATCTCGGATATTACCGTTGTCTCACAAAAACTAGCCGTTATAGGCTATTTTCGAGCAAAGGGATCGATCCCTTTCCATAGGGGATCGATCCCTTTTGTCCAGAATCTTGATTCTGGGCTTCAGGGACCTTTTCTAGCTGTTGGGAGCTTACTGCCAAAAGGGGATCGATCCCTTCCCTTAGGGGATCGATCCCTTCTCTCCAGAAGGTGATTTCCTGCACTTTTTGAGTTAGAAATGATGTGGTTTTTGATCCTAATCCAACCCAAAACATTTTGGCATTTTTGTGGGAGTTTTTCTTGACTTTCTCAAATGGAAACATGGTCTAAAAATTCATCAAGTGATTTTCTAAAATATTCAAAACATTTACAAAGTATTAAGACCAATAAGAGTATGCATCATTAAATCATGGTCTTAATGTTTGATATGATCACTTGAAATGTATTGAGAAAATCATGTGTGATAAGGCAAATTTACAATATGAATTAAAGCATTAAAGCTTACTTAAGTTTTTGTCATTTCAAAATACATATGTCAATTTAAAGCTAACAGTCTCCCCCTTTTTGATATGACAAAACTTAATGTAAATTTGCTTTGAAAATTCTTTGATAAAATACTCCCCCTCAAATAAAGCAGGATTTTATAAAGCTCCCCCTTAATATATGCATGGGTTTTGAAAAAGAATTTTCAAACTATTTTCCTCCCATTATCTCTCCCCCTTAATATCTCTCCTTATATCTATCTCTCCCTTTATCTATCTCTCCCCCTTTTTGTCATAGCAAAAAGAAGGAAAAATAATAAAAAATATGCTCCCCCTAAAATCATGGCTATGTGAGAACAAATAAAAATCCATCCAACAAGAAACATGTTAGTACATGGGACTTATAGCACAAATAAATAAGTCAATATTCACAAAGAGTATGAAATATTCATGCAATGAATATGACTTATGATCCTATACCAATTGTTTTATAAATAATTTTGATACCAATTGTTGATAAGTAATTTTGCAAGAAGATTCCAATTGGTAAGAAGTTAAGCACGCACCTAAGTATATCAATTGTTCTCTAAGGTCCAACTAAGGTGCATGGTAATACATCATGATTATGAGCTAAAATTAGATGACATATCATATGCATGAGCTCATAAATCATGTTCAAGCAAGAATGTGCATAGAATCAAGATATATAGCAATTAACTACAAATTCTAGCACACAAGAGTGTCATGCAAAAATAACCTAAGAGAATTCTTCTCTATTTGTCATTTCAATCTAAGGAGCATGAGAAGAGTTATCAATTTAAAGCTCATACCAGTTGGCAATTTAGATTTGGCTTACCAATTGTGGAAAATATGGTTGCCAATGATACTAATTGTTATTTCAATCTAAACACCAATTGTTACTAATGGTTGACTTAGGCATTTTGCATTAATTCAATATCTATATGTAATGTGTTCATGTCAAGAAAATAATCATTCAAAATATGCAAGAACACAATCACACATTATCAAATATGCATATGGATTAATTAAACATAAGCATACTATCATAAAGTATTAATCCATATCCATATTCACAAATTGATACCATAAAGAAGATTCAAAAAATCAAGGAATTCAAGCAAACACATTTTCTTCCATGGTTTCAAGCACACAAATCCTATGCTCATTTTCTAATTCAAGTCCTTAACCAATTATGAGCAAGGAAAGATTCAAATAATAAATGCATGGATATCAAGTTTGTTCAAGTGTGCATTTATCTTTGAGTGTTAGTGTTGTCATTAAGACCCTAGTTCTTTAAGTATAAGGATGATAAAGTTTTATGCATTTTAACATTTAGGATCCATTTACCATCACAAATTATAGGCCAATGACTATTACCAATTGTTGAATTTACATTTGGAATCAATCCACTAGATGTAAAATTATCATGAAACCTAGTGTGGAATTGATAAGTCAAGCCAAGAGACATAATCCTATAAGCATGCTCGACTAAGATGAACAAAAAGAAAAATCAATAGGCATTATGCACAAGTTCATCAAATTCTCAAATATACAAACCATTGAAATAAATCCCAAAAATTATGTTTAAGTATGTTTCAAGATTATTTCAAGATTCATGAATGTTTTCAACAAGAAAAATGATTTTCCACTTGTGAGCTCAAGAAAATTGATATTGATTGTTGAAAGTGATACCATTTGTTGGAAATGATTCAAATTGATGGAGTTGAGGCATGATATCAATGAAAAATGATTTTTCATACATTAAAGATCATTAAAAAGAAGTTAAAACAATGAATTTTAAGTTGAGAGGAGAGAAAATATCAAAACAATGAAAAAGTTCTTCTCAATTTCGGATGAAAAGTGCAGAAAAGGCATAAATTGCCTAGAGGGATCTATCCTATGAGAAAAGGGATCGATCCCTAAACTCCAGAGTTCAATTTCCTGCATGTTTTTCCAAAGGGATCGATCCTGTATGTAGAGGGATCGATCCCTCATCCTGGTTCTGCAGATTTTTGACAGAAAATCCAACTTGTGAGGTGCCAAAACTTCGTTTTTGAGTATTTTAAGTCCAAGTAATGGTTTAAACATTTGTAAAACATGATTTTGGACTTGTATGAATGAAAATCATGATTGAAAACCATTTTACAAAGATTTTGCAATTTTGGTAGGATTTTCACCAATAAAAGCATTTTTGGCCTCTAAGGAGGTCATTTTGAGATTTAAGCATATTTTGACCAAACCAATGCATTGAATTACATAAATATGTCAAAAAAAACTTGTTCACATAGATTTTAAGCACATATAACATCAAATCATCATGCTTGTGAACATTATGCCATGATTTCTAATATGCATGTTCTTCATTAAGGCTCATGACATGGAATTTTGCATATATGACATATTTGGCAATTTGAGGCAAGTAAATCTATTATCAACACATAGAAAACTTGCTCAAACTACAGAAATTCAATAATCATTTCAAAATCACAAAACATGCCTTTCATTCAATCATCAATATTTGTTCATCCAACATTCAAAAATCATTTATCATGCCTTTTTGATCAATCATTCAACTCACAAAGCATCAAAGATCATCAACCAAGTGCCACAATAAAACATACAAATAATTTTAACAAACAATGAGTTTTGAAGAGATAGGATTTAAGCTTACAAAACTCCTTTGCTTGAGAATGCTTTGCCTTGAATTGTTGAATCCACCTTAGGCCTTTCTTGAAGGATTGTTGTGACCTTGCTAAGGGTGGATCCTCAAGCTCTTTCTCTCTCTCATTGGCACAAGCAAACTCCATGAGGATGTGTTGAGCATTTAATCTCCATTGTTTCATTGCATTCCCATGTTCTAACACTCCTACAACAAACAAATTCAAGCATGCTTTGGTACCCAAATTTTCTTGGGTCCTTGAAAGTTAGTGCAAATAATTTTTGATCCTTTTGGGATCCATTTCAAGCACAAATCATCATTATTTATTGCATGCTTTGGCACCCACATTTTTCTAACCACTCTTCCTCTAAATGTGGTTTTTCTATATGTGCATGCTTGTGAAGAGTGTCCTATTCTATTGCATAGTGAGCATGTAAGAGATAAATCATGCATAGTATTTTTGCGCACAAGGAAATTCTTTAGATGAGTTTCTTTTTGTATTGCATTATAGCCTAACCCATCTTTATCAAAGAAAGCTCTTTGGGTCTCTAACATGTGATCTAGCTTTTGTTGACCCATATAAAACCTAGAAAATGAGTTATGCAAATTTGTGTTCTTTTTATTTAACTCATTTATTTCTAAGTTGGCCTCTTCTAGTTTCTTTTCAAATTCTATCTTAGCACTTGTCAAGGCTTCATTTTCTATTTTTAATTTAGCAATGATTTTCTTATATTAGAATTCATGCATTGAAATTCATTTGCTAAATCATCAAAGGCATTTTGTAGTTCACTAAAGGTATAATCATTATCTTCACTAGAACTACTACTAGCCTCATCATCACTAATGGCCATAAAGCATGAGTGGCTACCTCATTATCTACATTTTCCTCATCGGAGCTATCACTATCGCTCCATGCAGCCACAAATGCTTTCTTCCTAGGTTTCCTATCCTTTTCTTTCCTAAGTAAGGGGCAATCTAACTTAGTATGACCCGGTTCATTGCACTCATAACATACTAAGGTCTTTTTCTCTTCTACTTGATTCTCCCCTATGATGTCTCCTATTTTGCTCTCTCTCGTTCATTCTCATGAACCTATTGAATCTTTTGGGAAACATTGCCATTTCCTTTTCTTCCTCATTTCCACTCTCATCACTATCATCCTTATGAGTGGAAGACTTAAGTGCTACTCTACTTTCTTTGAAGGCTCTTTATTTCTTTTTATTTTCATTTCATATGTAAGTAAGGAGCCCATAAGTTCATCTAGAGACAAGGTGTTAGGATCCTTAGATTCTTCTATTGCGGTTACCTTTGCCTCCCATGACTTAGGCAAGCTATTTAAAATTTTCTTTACCATTTCAACATTGGAATAAGCTTTGCCTAGAGCCTTAAGTCCATTGATTATATCATTAAACCTAGTGAACATTTCACTAATGGACTCATTTTCTTTCATCCTAAATAGCTCATAATCATGTATGAGCATTCCTACTTTGGTCTCTCTAACTTGATTTGTCTCTTCATGTGTGATGGCTAATTTGTCCCATATTTGCTTGGCATTCTCACATAGGGAGACTCTATTATATTCATTAGGACCTAATGCACAAAAGAGAGTGTGCATAGCCTTGGCATTCAATTGTGCCACTCTCATGTCATTTGTGTCCCACTCATCCTCTAGCTTAAGGACATCTTTTCCATCTACTTTCTTCATGGGAATTCTAGGACCATTCACTATAATTCTCCACACTTCATAGTCATTGGATTGTACAAATAACATCATTCTTGTTTTCCAATAAGAGTAATTCTCTCCATTGAAGAGTGGGGTCTAACTAACGATTGTCCTCTTCTCCTAGGGGTGTGCCTACATTCAAGTGAGCCATTTAAGATCGTTTTGCTCGATAGAGGTTAATCTAATTCAATCTCGAGCCCAAGCTCTGATACCAATTGTTGGCTCTTATAGGCTATACCGAGAGGGGGGGTGAATCGGTTTTTAACTAACCTTAAGCTCGTTTTTCGGTTTCTCTAAATTCTCTAGCCTATATTGATATTTTCTAAGTTCTCTAGGCTAGACAAGCATGCAATTCAAGTTCAATTAAATAAACACAATATAAGTGCAAGCAAATAAAGAGTAAGGAGAGAGAGATTTACACAATCGATTTATAGAGGTTCGGCAACCTTGCCTACGTCCTCTACCTTGATATGCTCCCAAGGATTTTCTCCAAATCCACTATCTTGAATTTGTGATTACACTCCCTCTTTTCAAGGCTCAAGAGAAACCTCTCTCTTTTTCTAGGCTCAAGAGAAACCTCCCTCTTTTTTTTTTTTAGGCTAAAGAGTAACCTCCCTCTTTTTCAAGGCTTAAGAGAAACCTCCCCTTTACAAGGAATGAAGTGAGTTTACAAATGAGTAATCAAAGAGAGCCTCTAGATAGGCAAGTGATTACAGAAATTAAGCACAAGGAAAAACCTATACAAGATTTGTGCTATTCTATACACAGAATATGAAAATGATGGAAAATGAAACTTTGTAGCTCTTGATTTGTTGTTTTAGGCTTGTAGATTTGAGGAATATGAGATTTGAAGTTGCTGAGTGGTTCCTCTTGCTTTCTTTAGCTTCTAAGCCTCTATTTTATAGTCCCTTGGATGTATTCTAGCCGTTGGGTGGAGCCAAATCTCGGATATTACCGTTGTCTCACAAAACTAGCCGTTATAGGCTATTTTCGAGCAAAGGGATCGATCCCTTTCCATAGGGGATCGATCCCTTTTGTCCAGAATCTTGATTCTGGGCTTCAGGGACCTTTTCTAGCTGTTGGGAGCTTACTGCCAAAAGGGGATCGATCCCTTCCCTTAGGGGATCGATCCCTTCTCTCCAGAAGGTGATTTCCTGCACTTTTTGAGTTAGAAATGATGTGGTTTTTGATCCTAACCAACCCAAAACATTTTGGCATTTTTGTGGGAGTTTTTCTTGACTTTCTCAAATGGAAACATGGTCTAAAAATTCATCAAGTGATTTTCTAAAATATTCAAAACATTTACAAAGTATTAAGACCAATAAGAGTATGCATCATTAAATCATGGTCTTAATGTTTGATATGATCACTTGAAATGTATTGAGAAAATCATGTGTGATAAGGCAAATTTACAATATGAATTAAAGCATTAAAGCTTGCTTAAGTTTTTGTCATTTCAAAATACATATGTCAATTTAAAGCTAACAAAAGTTTATATGTATAAATATTTTATTATAGCATTTATATAATTTATATATATAAATGTTACTTAATTTTAAGTATATATATAAATATACACATATATACTAGACATGTATTTTGTAATGTACAATATGTATTTTGTATATAATATATATTGTACAATGTTATGTATGAAATAATGTATGTATAACATATAATATATATTATATGTATAAAACTTATGGTATAATATATATTATATAGTATACTAAAAATAGAAAGAGAACAAAAATAGAAAGGGAAATAAAACAGAAAAAAAAAGGGAAAGGAGAAAATCGGGGAGGAACCCCGACTCCTCCTGCCAGACCGCCAGTGGCGGAGCTGCCACCGCCGGCGAGGGGAAAAGGAAGGCGGGATGCCACCGGCCAGAGAAAAGAAGGAAGCTACCGGTGGCGTGAAGAAACGGAACGAGATCGACGGAAAACGAAGCAAAAGCCGGAGGAAAAGGAAAATGGCCGACGGCGTCGCCGACCGAATCGGTGACTGCCACTACCACCGGAGCTTCACCGGAGGAAGAGGAAGCCGATGGAAGCCACCGGAGACGCAATGGACGGCGGAGGAACGTCGGCGAAGAGGAAGAAGAAACCGAGGCAAAACCGCCTCGATTCGCCGCCGTGCCGCCGATCCAGGGCAAACGGAGGGCACCGCCAAGTTCGTCGTGCAGCCGGCCAGCTGAGGGACGCCTGAACCACCGGAGAACCGGCCACCGGCGAGGAACCGGTGAGGAAAAGGAGCTGGACCGGTCTGAACCGGTCTGATCGGGAAAGGAAGAAGAAAAAAGAAAAGAAAAAGAAAAGAAAAACGGAAAAAGAAAAAGAAAAAGAAAAAGAAAAGAAAGAAAGAAAAGAAAAAGAGGAAAAAGGAAGAAAAAGGGGAAAAAGGAGAATTTCGGGAATTCAGAAAATTCCCGGAAATTCGACAACCCGGACATTCAAGAAAATTCGGTAAGAAATTCCCCGAAAATTTAAATTCAGAAAAAATTAAATAAATTATGAAAAAAATTCTAAAAATTAGAATTTTAATTCTAGAAATTATTTTCAGCAATCGAGATAAGGAATCAGGAGAAATGGAGTGCGGGCGCGATCGATAAGCGGAAGTCGCCGACCGGGAAAAAGGTAAGGGATGCATGTGCAGCACTGTAAGGATACTCAGTCTGCATATTTTAAATTGAAAATTTTATGCAATTATTTTATGAAAAATTATTATGATGTATGATTTGCTGAAAAATAATTTGGAAGAAGTACTGGCTGAAAGATTTTAAACTGTATTTTTCCGTGCAGGAGGTTAGTAAATCGGCAGCCGTTATGCTGCCGAAAATTTTTAGAAAAACTTTAAAATCATATTAAATGATTTTATTTCCGAATTTCGATAGTAAATCACGAACATGAGGAAATTTCTAAATTTCATAAAACATGAATATAATGAGATGGAACTTTAGAATATTCATGTATTCGAGAATGATGATAATGAAATCATCGAAAATTCTCGGAATAGATAAATTACACGAATTACGAGATGAAAGATGAAGTGAATATAGTAATGAATATTCTTATGAATATTTTATAAATATTCACTAAAGGATTTTAAACCTTATGGTTTTAAATTATGGAATTTTATATTTTATAAATTCCATATAAGTTTATTTTATGATGAAAATACGGTTTTGAGACTGGTTGGCATTCCTATCATGTTGATGCATGATATGTGACCTGTTTAGTCCGGTCGACGCCTAAATCAGTGATCCACCGAGGACAATATAGGTTATGGGTATAGATTTGACCGGGTATTCTCTTACCTCCGAGGTTTATAGTATGATAAGATTAATGTCTATCTTAGACTCTATAAATGATTGGTGATATGTTAAAAAGGAAAGTATTTTACATAAGATGGAATATGCCAACCGGAAAATGTGATACATGATGGGTGACATATGAAAAGAACATGTTTTATATAATATGATAAGAGATCAATTGAATTATAGCAATTTTTACAAAATGCTCATTTAGGTACTGTTATAGTACCGTGAGATGATTCTCATAAGACATGAGATACAAACATGTAATATGTTTCAAAAGGAAGAAATGATAATTCTAATATTCTTTCTATGGTCTTAAATGGAATATGAGATCATAAGTACTACATGAGATCTGATAAGACATGGAAAGTACATATGGCGTAAAGGCCAAATCGAGCAAATCGAGACAGTGAGACTAGAATCTTGGGAACATGACTTAGTAAGGCCAACCGAGTAGAGACTCGATGACTTTACCGTGTGACCTCTAGAATCCTTTGGGAACTAAGTGCTGCACGTGTTCTGATGTATTAGTAAAGGCCAAACCGAGCAGAGACTCGATGACTTTACCGTGTGAGCCACCTCTAGAATCCTTTGGGAACTAAGTGCTGCACGTGTTCTGATGTGTTAGTAAAGGCCAAACCGAGCAGAGACTCGATGACTTTACCGTGTGAGCCACCTCTAGAATCCTTTGGGAACTAAGTGCTGCACGTGTTCTGATGTGTTAGTAAAGGTCTAAGTTCTGATGGGGATGCGACAAATGTCGAAGGATGAAATAGATATTGTGCACATGACATATGATGTGTGTGATATAACGGATTTTGTTTATATATGCCACTCAAACATGTGCTACTTGAATGTTCGTCTCGTTCACACTTAATCATACTGATAAAAAAAGAATGATGCCTTGTGAACTTAAGAATGGAATAGATTTTAATAGCTTATTTTGCTTTTTAAAGGACGGTACTAATTAAGAGAGTACATTAGAACATGAAATGAATTTTAAAGAAATAAAATGATGATTTAACTAACATTCTTTTCAAGGAATATACGAATATTAATTATTTTATAGATATGCTTTATTTCGTAGAAGCATTAATTTGAAAAGAATATGAAAAAGGTTATGAAAGATTGAAAAGGAAAAAAGGATTTTTTAATTCAAAACAAAATGAAAATTTCTCTCTACAGTTGCTTCTAGGTTCCGTAACAAGTATGGTATTCTAAAATACCTACCTTACTCCATTCGGATTCCTAGCCGACTGTAGTATCTTTCCTACATGCGAGCCTAGAGCCCATAGGAAAAATGAAAAAGACTTTCAGCATATAGGAAGCTAAGTATCAAGTGAGGCATATAATTCTCTTACTGAGCCGTGGTTTTGCTCACCCCTTAATTTTCAACATTTCAGGTTTTGATGAATGTGAGTTCAGTGGATTGTGGATCCTTGTTGTACACGAAGGACAATGTGTCAGACCGACTGATTATTTGAGGTATGATCATTTATTCTCTGTATTTAGAAACGTCAACAGTACTACTTATCCGATTAATTACGATAAGGGATGTGTATAATATAAACAATACTATTTAAAATTTTTTACAGTCAGTACAAGTGAAGTATCGCAGACAGCCCAACCGGTTAAGTTGTGTACAATAGGGTAAGAAATGTGGTCACGGGTCGTGACAATTTTGAATATAAAATGACACTGCAGACAGCCCAACTGTCACAACCCAATACATTGCTTTATTTCGGAAGTAGAAATTAGGGCCAATTTTTTTTTGTTTGAATCATTGGCTATACCGTTTGAATGTGTATAGTATAGGCATCAACTCAAGTTTGCTTTAATAAATAATTATAATTTGGATTCGTCAAGTCATAGATTTCTAAAAAAATCCGGCAGCATAACGATTGTAGTAACGGCTTCGCGCTCGACGATTTTGAAAACATTTAAAAACAAAGGGAGTCGCCACCAATCTTTTTTTATTAGGTGTGATTGGCCACCTGAAAACATTTATCTTTTCAACAAAATCTCAAAATTAATTAAGTTTTATTAAAAAGATAATCTTTGGTCTGCGAAAACAAAATCGGGTCCGAGAGTACGGTTACGCATTGGGAAGAATTAGCACCCCCACGACGCCCGTTAAAAAACGGTACCATAATAATCATGTGTTATCCTTTTTGTTTTAATAAAATAGTCTCAATTTAATATTTAAAAACAATTCCTATTTTATTGCAATCAATTTTTTTCAAGATCATTTTTTATTTGTAAATTTATTTTGGTTTATTTTAAAAGGTTAAACTTTATTTTTCAAAAGTAAATGTGAACCTTTTTGTATTGAATAATTAAATCAAATACTCCAATACTTTTGGCAACATTCAAAATAATTTTTCTCACCTAGAGATTTCTTAAGAATCACTACTTGTGACTTCTATAGAATCTCATCCTCGGAAAATTCACACTTGCTTCGAAAATTATTATGAATGCACATGATGCAAACAAATAAAAAAGATGCAAATGAATTTTTAATTTTGAATTTCATTATTTATTTGTTTATTTATTTATTTATATTTCTTTCTTTTTTTTTAAAACTTATTCAATTTCTTTTTTTAATAAAATTTAAATTATTGAAAAATCGTACTAAATATTCCAATACTTTTGGCAACATTTAGTACAATTCTTCTCACCTAGGGATCAGCTAGGAATCACTACTTGTGACTTCCGTAGCATCCCATCATCAGGAAAATCATTTAATTGAATTATAAAATTTATTATTAATTTTCTTTTTAAAAATTTATTTTTCTTTCTAACAAAAAAATTAAATTATTGAAAAATCATACTAAATATTCCAATACTTTTGGCAACATGTCGTACGACTCTTCTCACCTAGGGATCAGTTAGGAATCACTACTTGTGACTTCCGTAACATCCCATCATCAGGAAATCATTTAATTGAATTATAAAATTTATTATTAATTTTCTTTTAAAAATTTATTTTTATTTTTAACAAAAAAAATTAAATTATTGAAAAATCATACTAAATATTCCAATACTTTTGGCAACATTTAGTACAACTCTTCTCACCTAGGGATCAGTTAGGAATCACTACTAGTGACTTCTGTAACATCTCATCATCGGAAAATCATTTAATTGAATTATAAAATTTATTATTAATTTTCTTTTAAAAATTTATTTTTATTTAAAAAAAATTAGATTATTGAAAAATCATACTAAATATTCCAATACTTTTGGCAACATCTAGTACGACTCTTCTCACCTAGGGATCAGTTAGGAATCACTACTTGTGACTTCTGTAACATCCCATCATCGGGAAATCATTTAATTGAATTATAAAATTTATTATTAATTTTCTTTTAAAAATTTATTTTTATTTTTAACAAAAAAATTAAATTATTGAAAAATCATACTAAATATTCCAATACTTTTGGCAACATTTAGTACAACTCTTCTCACCTAGGGATCAGTTAGGAATCACTACTTGTGACTTCCGTAACATCCCATCATCGGAAATTCACTAAATTCAAAATTTTATCATTTACACAAATTTGAATTTCATTATTTTTAAATACATTTCGTAATCAATAATAATAATTAATGAAAATATAAATAAAAGAACAATTTTCAAAAACTTTTATTTTACAACATGCATTAATGATAATAATAATAACACAATAATAATAATAATAATAATAATAATAATAATAATAATAATAATGAAACAAAAGGTTAAAAATATACCCAAATTAATTGGGTTAAAACCCAATAGCTAGGAGGCCCAATCAACAGCCCAAGCTCAAGGCCCAATCTGCCAGCTGGTTAAATCCGGGTCGGGTCGAGGCGAAGGGGGCGGAGCAGCAGGGTCTTCCTTCGCGGGTTAGCAAGCGAGTCCCGGGTCGGGTCGGTTGCACGCGCGGATCCTTCTTTGCGGACGGGTCGAGCTCGCAGGTCCGCGCAGATCCTGGACCCGGGTCGGGTCTAGGCGCGGATCCTTCACTTTGCCTTTTTTTTTTGCAACTATAAAAGCCACCTATTTTTTTTTATTTCTTCATTTTTGCTTCTTTCACACAAAAAAAACTCCAGAGCCTTTCAAGGCTCTCGGTTGGGCGATTCCCGGCCGTCGCTGGGTCCGCCGTCAGCCGCCGCCGGCTGCCGCACTCCGGTTGCCGGTGGTACTCCCGAAACCCAAAAAAATTCCTCTCTCCTCGCCTTCCTCAGATCTAACCTCCGTTCCTCTCGAAAGTTCCTCTAACCTCACAGATCTGACAAACCGAAGCCCTCTCCTTTTTTATTTTTTTGTTTTTTGTTTTTTTGGTTTTTTTGGATCTGGTTATGGTTGTGGTATTGTTGTTGTTTTTTTCTTGTTTTTTTTGTTTTCTTTGCAGGTTTGAGATCTAAGTTTTAGATCTAGGGTTTTGTGGGTCTCGGGATCTAGGGTTTTCTGGTGTTGGTGGTGAGGGTAATGTTTAGGGGTTTCGGTGGTAATGGTGATGGTGAGGTTGTTTGAGGGAAAGGCTAGGGGATGATGTTGGTGGTTTTTGACTGGTGATGGGGGCTCTCGACAGAAGCAGAGGTGGTGAGGGTTACGGGTTTTTTGTTCGGGGTTTGGGTAGTGAAGATGGGTCTGGTTTTTCGGTGATAATGGTAGTTGTTCAGATAGGGTTGGGGTGTGCAGTGTGGGTGATGTTGCTGGGTGTTGGTGGTTGAACCGGAGAGAGCTTGGGTGGTTCTCTCTCCAATCCTCTTCGTGTTGCTGGTTGAGGGTCCATTTTTGTAGATTTTTTGGGTTCAGGAATTATGGCTGGCAGAGGTGAGATGGACGGGTGATAGGCTGGTAGCCGGTGGAGATGGGATGGTGGTGGCAGACTGGATTGGACAGAAAAATAAAATAAAAGTAATAATAATATAAATAATAATATAAATAACAAAAAATAAAAATAAAAATAAAAATAAAAATAAAAAATGAATACAAAATATATATATGAAATAAAAATAAATATAATAACAACAATAATAATAATAAACGTGAATGTGACAAAATTGGGTGTCAACAGCTGCCCCTCTTTGCTCATTGCTGAGAATCAGGAATAGAGCAAAGACACTAGACACTAATTTTGTCCTGCTTATAATCTAATCTCTTCTTTTTTTTTCTTTCTTTCTTCTTCTTTCTTCTTTTTTTTTTCCTTTTTTTGTTATCTTTCTCTTTCATTCTTTTTCCTTTCTTTTTTCTTTTTCTTTTTTTTTTGTATGCACTCCTCTTGCAGCAGAGGCAATGAAACTTTAAAGTTTTTCTCTTTTCTTCTTTTTCTTTTAAATGCGCTCCTCTTGCAACAGAGGCGATGAAACTTTAAATTTCTTTTTGTTTTGTTTTTTTTTTCTTTTTTCGAGAAAGCTCCTCTTGCAGCAGAGGCAATGAAACTTTAAATTCTTTTCCTAGAATTGTGCTCTTCTTGCAGCAGAGGCAATGAAACTTTAAATTTCTTTTTGTTTTGTTTGTTTTTTTTTCGAGAAAGCTCCTCTTGCAGCAGAGGCAATGAAACTTTAAATTTCTTTTCCTAGAAATGTGCTCCTCTTGCAGCAGAGGCGATGAAACTTTAAATTTCCTTTTGTTTTGTTTGTTTTTTTTTTTTCGAGAAAACTACTCTTGCAGCAGAGGCAATGAAACTTTAAATTCTTTTCCTAGAAATGTGCTCCTCTTGCAGCAGAGGCGATGAAACTTTAAATTCTTTTCCTAGAAATGTGCTCCTCTTGCAGCAGAGGCGATGAAACTTTAAAATTCTTTTCCTAGAAATGTGCTCCTCTTGCAACAGAGGCGATGGAACTTTAAATTCTTTTTCTGAAAATGTGCTCTTGCAGCAGAGGCGATGAAACTTTGAATTCTTATTGGAAATGTGCTCCTCTTGCAGCAGAGGCGATGAAACTTTAAATTCTTTTTCTGGAAATGTGCTCCTCTTGCAGCAGAGGCGATGAAACTTTAAATTCTTTTCCAAGAAATGTGCTCCTCTTGCAGCAGAGGCGATGAAACTTTAAATTCTTTTTCTGAAAATGTGCTCTTGTATCAGAGGCGATGAAACTTTGAATTCTTACTGGAAATGTGCTCCTCTTGCAGTAGAGGCGATGAAACTTTAAATTCTTTTTCTGGAAATGTGCTCCTCTTGCAGCAGAGGCGATGAAACTTTAAATTCTTTTTCTGGAAATGTGCTCTTCTTGTAGCAGAGGCGATGGAACTTTAATTAATGAAAGATTTCACATTCAAAGATCTAGGAATTCACATCTAGAAATTTTGTCTCAGGAATTCACATCCGAGTGTTTGTTTCGGGAATTCACATCCGAAAATTTCAGGTATTCACATCCGAAAAATTTGTTTCGGGGATTCACATCTGAAAATTTTGACGTAGGGATTCACACCCAAACATCCTGAAATTCTCATCTGGATAATTTATATCGGGAATTTCTCGTCCGATTGTTGGTTTCGGGAATTCACATCCGAAAATTTTGACCTAAGGATTCACACCCAAACATCTAGGAATTCTCATCTGGATAATTTATATCGGGAATTTCTCGTCCGATTGTTGGTTTCGGGAATTCACATCCGAAATTTCGACTTAGGGATTCACACCCAAACATCCAGGAATTCTCATCTGGGTAATTTATATCGAGAATTTCTCGTTCGATTGTTGGTTTCGGGAATTCACATCCGAAATTTCGACTTAGGGATTCACACCCAAACATCCAGGAATTCTCATCTGGATAATTTATATTGGGAATTTCTCGTCCGATTCTTGGTTTCGAGAATTCACATCCGAAATTTCGACTTAGGGATTCACACCTAAACATCCAGGAATTCTCATCTGGATAATTTATATCGGGAATTTCTCGTCCGATTCTTGGTTTCGGGAATTCACATCCGAAAATTTTGACTTAGGGGTTCACACCCAAACATCCAGGAATTCTCATCTGGATAATTTATATCGGGAATTTCTCGTCCGATTGTTGGTTTCGGGAATTCACATCCAAAAAATTAAAATTTCATTTCGGGAATTCGCATCCGAACATCCTAGTAAATCTCTCACATTTCAACATTTTCTCTTTTTCTAAAAATTTTATTTTACCTTAATTTCTTATAGAATTCAAAGTTCATCAACTTAAAATCCAAATTCTTGCTTTAAAATTCTTGAAAATCATGTTTCCCAAAATTTCACTCAACTTAAAATTGAAAATTTTCCTACTCAAGGTTAAAATTTTTTATTTCTTTCCTAAATGTATGTGATGAATGCAATGCGAAGGTTGTTAAAAAAAATCATGCAAAAATGATGGTAACAAGGTTCACAAGACCATCCCTTCCATCATCTTACTTTTCCTTCTTAACACTGGTTCCACAATCTCAACTGGTTTTCCTTCATTCTTCACTACCTAATCAACTCTGGTATATTCCAATTGGAGACTTCAAGCATTGATATACTTCATTATCGTCTCAATTCTCATTTGCCCCATATCCTCCCAAAAATTGGTAATGCATGAATTTTCATGAATAGTACTATTCATTTATTTTTCATCACTTCAGTTTCATAACAAATGCAATGTCATCACATTTTCTTGATTTTTTATTGGTATGAAATGGGATAAAAATCAAAGGAGGGGTGTTTATGATGAAGGGGATAGAAATAGTTTTGTCAAAGAGCAAGGCAACTTGAAGGAAAGAAAAGACAACAATTTTCAAACAAACAAATCTTCAATCAATCTTGATAGAAAATTTGGGATTCTTTCTCTAACAAATCTATTCCCTTGATGTCCTTAATCTTTTTGAGTTAATTGTATGGAGATTAGCCCTTACTTGACAAAATATTTCCACCATGACAATCCTAGGCAAAGATCTCTTCTCGACTTGCCAACTTTATCATTCATCTTTATTTGACTCGAACCGCCCTTTTCAGGTTTTCAATTTGAGTCTTTTTTTCTTTTTTCTCTCTTTTTTTTAATCATTTTTCCTTTTTCTTCTTTTTTTCTTTTTCTTCATTTTTCACTTTTTATTTTTCCTCATTCGTTTTTTTTATTCATCCTCAAGATCCTCATTATGGTCCATTATCACAGAATCACAATCTTCATGCATTTCTTGGCCCAGTGTATGGTCCTTCAACTCAAATATTCATATTTGATCAAAATGGACTTTTAAGTTACGTAATGTAGGCTAAGGTGAGGGGTTATGAAAGAAAGGACATAACAGGCCCAAAATTTGTGTTTTAAAGGGTTATAAACCAAAGGATCATTTTTTACTACATGACTCATTTAGGCATTTTGCCCCATTCTTCATCCATTCTTTTTCATTCTAATTCCATTTCTTATTTTCCCCCCTTTTTCACAAATAACTTTAAAATGTAAAGGGGTTTTCTTTTATTTGCCCCTTAAATTCTTTTATAGATTTCAAGTGAACAAACTTCTTTCTTTTTCTTCCTTCTCTCTTCCCCTCTTTTTTTTTTTTTTAGATTTTGCCCCCCCGATGTAGAGGGTGATCCTTGGTGGGTTTCTTAAAAAATAAAACAAACATACTAGGCTCAAAGGGGTTAGCAATGGACAATTTTCTTACAGTGAAATGTAGGTGAAAGATGGCCATTCTTCCTTTCAAATGTGAAAACTTTTATCAAAGAATCATTTACTGAGCAAACACCAACTTGTGGAACCATCTATTACAAAATTGCATGTCAACTCTCACCTCTATATACAAATCATATTTTCACTACAATATTCATGCTAAGATTTTGGACAAGATCATCAACACGAATAAAGCTTTGGTAGAGTTCTAATCCCAAATTATTATCAACATCGATATCATATTTATCGTTTAAAAATTTAAAAAAATGGAGGAAACGTGGTGAGGTATATAAAGAAGACAAAGCCAAATTTGAATCGAGGAAGAGAGAGAAACGTGATGAACATGCATATGCTACTTCATTAAGATGATAAAAGATAAATGTAAGTCTATACATAAAAAGCCATTAAAGTTGGGCCATAACTTTAACCAAAAACAACCTCACATCATCATGGATGACCCACCAAAAGGATCTTTTTTGTAGTTATACCCTGGCACGGTTGGACAAGAGATTAAAATTTGATCATTCCATCGTCTCAAGATTCAATAAACCCTTTCTGATCAAACTTTGCACCTTACGCTTAAAAGCAAGACAACTTTCTATCGAGTGACCCAAGTTTCCATTATGATAGTCACATTGAGCATCAGGGTTGTACCACTCTAGATATGGAGGCTCCAAAGGCTTTAGTGGGATTGGGGTAACAAGTTGGTTCTCGACAAGATATTGGAATATTTCAATGTAGGACCAAGGGACTGGATCAATGTCGGTCCTTCTTCATTTGTTTCGAGATCCTCTTTGGTTATTTTGGGTAGGCATGGGTGTTTGGAAACCCATTTGCCAACTAGACTGCGGGATTGGCTGATGGGTATTCAAGCCTGGAGAGGTATTATTTGTGATGGGGTAGTGGGTTTGGTACATGGGATAAGGAAGATATGGAGCAAAGTCTCCCACATGTTGCCCGTCATAATTCATAGCATGAACATCTCCTCCATTCCTCAATGTATCACCTTTTCTTGCATTCATGGCATCATCTCCTACAAGCTTGCCACTCTTGATTGCATTCTTTATTATTTCACCAGAAATTACCATATCTACAAAATTCTTGGTGGCATTATCGACCATCATTTCATAAAATGGTGCAGGGAGTGTATTGACAAACAGGATGGCGGTTTCCTTCTCTGTGAGGGGAGGTTGAACTTGGGCAGCTACATCCCTCCACCTTCGAGCATATTCTTTAAAGCTCTCCTCATGCTTCTTCTTCATGCCTTGTAAGGACAGGCGGTTTGGTGCCAAATCCTCAATGTGCTTGTATTGAGCGATAAATGCCCGAGCCAATTCTTTCCATGAATGGATATGGGCTCGATCTAGTTGGGTGTACCACCTGGCAGCTGATCCGGTAAGACTGTCTTTAAAAATATGAACCAATAATTCATCATTTTGAGCATAGGCAGCTATTTTCTGCAATACATCTTGATATGAGTTGCCGGGCATTTTGGTCCCATCATACTTTTCCAAATCTGGAACTTTGAACTTTGGTGGGATAGCTATACCCGGTACCAAACAGAGCTCGCTCGCCTCCAGAGAAACATATGAATCCATCCCTTCGATAGCTCGTAACCTTTTTTCAAGGAGATCTAACTTTGTTTGAGGCTCTAAATTCTCTTTCATTGTTGATACACCCATCTTCAATTTCTCCTGTTCTCTAGAATTATTCGAATCATGGACATAGATTGGGTCTGATGGGTTCCTCCTGGGGTTTGGAATGTCGTGCCTCAAAAATGGCATATGCTGTGAAGTATGGACTTGAGTAGTTACTCCCTGTGCTGGTTCCTTTCCTTTACTCATTTTGGTCATCATCTCCATCATTGCAGCCAATTGCCCCTTCATCTCTTCTTGCGCCTTTTCTATTTTCTCCATTCGGCTAGCCTGTCCTTCTTCCATGGTCTATACTTGAGAGTCCCGAATTGCTTTGTAACCTTTGATGGTCGAGAAGCCTGGGAACCTTATTACCACAATTTTCTAATTAGAATTCCACATTGTAATCTTACCTTTGTCTAAAAAACTTTCTCTTATTTCTGTCAAAAAATTTTTGGAACAAACAAATTTTTTAGCTTCTTTTTTTTTTAATGAAAAATGAACAGTATTGGCATGTTTACTAAAGTATAACAAGTATACAACGTGAATTTTACGAAAATCATGTTATTTGTATATGTATGCAAATGATATGTATGACAAAATCTATGAAATGGAACAATTTTTCTTCTTCTTTCCCCTTTTTTTCATTTTTATTCCTTTCTTTCCTTTCTTTTTTTGTTATTTTGTTAGTTTGCATAACTTTCTTGATTTTACATGTTGGGTATTTATGCCTTTACTTTAACCAAATCTTAAGGAAGAATAATTTTAACGAAAATAATCAATCAATAGCACATATATACAAATTTGATAGAAAAGAAAATTGAAAGAATGAACAAATTCAAAATTGTAAAAGACTTAGTCTAGTTTCTTAAAGATTTATCTACGAAATGTGATGCAACAATGCAAAATGCATACCAAAGTTCGAACTGAAATTTGCCCCTTACTTATCATATTCATTTATTAACTTAAGAGGTTAAGTCCGAAACCAGTAAGAGAAGTTGAAGAGTAATCAAAATTGTTTCAAAAACTCTCTCTCTTCTTTTTGTTTTTTTTTTTATTTTTGGTGAGAAGAAACATTATTAACCATGAAATGCTATGTAAAATGTTCAAGACATGACACAATAACAAGACATTGTTGAAAGACATGTTCAAACAAAATGCAATTACAATGAAGATCAAATTCTATTTTATTTCACCTACCCTTCATGATTCTAAAATGCACATGACATGAATATCAACATATATATACACAATGATGATGAAATGAATTAAAATGATACATGTCCCTAACATGTTTGAGAAAAACGAATATTTGTATTCATAGTACCTAGACACTAATCTTATTATTCCTTAATCCAATCATGCAAGAAAGATGGAATTCCTAACTAAACCTGAGCATTCTTCTTCATTTTTCCAGAAATCATTTTTCTCTGATCACCAAAATTTTTTTTTATTTTCTATTTTTTTCTAAAAAATAAAATTCACATTCCCTATTCTATTCCTTTTTAAAAATTGATTTTATTTCATTTTTATTCCAAATCAAATTTTTTCTTTTATCACTAAAATTTTCTTTTTATTTTTTATTTTTCCTAAAATTCACATCCTCTATCGATTCTTTTTTCAAAAATTAACTTTATTTCATTTTTATTCCAAATCAAACTTTTTTTTTGAATTCTTTTCCACACAAATTCAAGGACAATTTTTTGGTGACATCTTTTTATTCAAGAAAAACTCAAATGTTTTTTATTTTCATTAAATTTCCTATACAACCCAAAAATAATAAATATATTTTTTTTGTCTTGTCAACTTATTCTTTAAATTATTCAGAAAAGGAAAAAGAAAAAATCAATGAAAGATTTTGTTAACTCTATTTTACCTTTATTTAGAAAAAACATCAGCTCTCTTCGTATTTTCCCATTTATTCCCATTTTTATGTCCATATTTTGAAAGAAATCCCTCTTTTTTTTTTTAAAGAAAAATTATTCCCATTATTTTGAAAGAAAAGTTTGTTTTATTATTTTTCTCACACTTTCTTTTTTTCATTAAAACTTAGATTTCTTTCTTTTTATTTTACAAAATCTCTTTCCACAATTTTATTATTATTATTATTTTTTTAAAAACTCCTTTTTGAAAAGCAAGAAAAATTTCTAAGACTTTAATTATGGACAATTCAAACCAAAATCCATAGTACGTTTATTATTGATACGAGAAATGGGGTCAAATAAAGTTCCCTCTTGTGTCCTAATATCGGGATAATTTCTACAAAAATTGGACATGGCTCTACCTAAGGGTGGCCTCTTAGGTTTTTCTATATGCTGAGCTGGGTTTTCAAATCTAAAGGTTCCCAAATTATACCTCACTGTCGTCCACACTAGACTAGTAAGATTTAATTTGAGTAGGAGTATTTCGATTGCCATTGCGGAGGTGATTACCTCACGAGAGCAAAGGTACTCTACTCCCTCCTAAGAAGGACGGAACCCGGGTATAGAGCTCATGTCATGCAAATGCAAGTGCAAGTATGTGTATGAGGGAATACATCAAACATTTATCATACCATAACCCCTATCCTAGATGCCCCATAATTATTAGCAATAATATATACAAGATAAAGAATGCCATAAAATAAACATAATAACTTATTCACACAAATGCAACAAATTATTTAAAATTAAAGAAATTAAATTTAAATATTAATTAAGACCTTTAAATTAAAACTTAGGATAACACATGATTAATAAATGGCTTGACCCTCAAAAAGTATCCCCAGTGGAGTCGCCAAGCTGTCGTAACGGCTTCGCGCTCGACGAATTTTAAAAACGTTTAAAACAAAAGGGAGTCGCCACCAATCTTTTTTTATTAGGTGTGATTGGCCACCTGAAAACATTTATCTTTTCAACAAAATCTCAAAATTAATTAAGTTTTATTAAAAAAGATAATCTTTGGTCTGCGAAAACAAAATCGGGTCCGGGAGTACGGTTACGCATGGGGAAGGATTAGCACCCCCACGACGCCCGTTAAAAAACGGTACCGTAATAATCATGTGTTATCCTTTTTGTTTTAATAAAATAGTCTCAATTTAATAATTAAAAACAATTCCTATTTTATTGCAATCAATTTTATTCAAGATCATTTTTTATTTGTAAATTTATTTTGGTTTATTTTAAAAGGTTAAACTTTATTTTTCGAAAGTAAATGTGAACCTTTTTGTATTGAATAATTAAATCAGATACTCCAATACTTTTGGCAGCATTCGAAATAATTTTTCTCACCTAGAGATTTCTTAAGAATCACTACTTGTGACTTCTATAGAATCTCATCCTCGGAAAATTCACACTTGCTTCGAAAATTATTATGAATGCACATGATGCAAACAAATAAAAATGATGCAAATGAATTTTTAATTTTGAATTTCATTATTTATTTGTTTATTTATTTATTTATATTTCTTTGTTTTTTTTAAAAACTTATTTATTTTCTTTTTTTAATAAAATTTAAATTATTGAAAAATTGTACTAAATATTCCAATACTTTTTGGCAACATTTAGTACAACTCTTCTCACCTAGGGATCAGCTAGGAATCACTACTTGTGACTTCCGTAGCATCCCATTATCTGGAAAATCATTTAATTGAATTATAAAATTTATTATTAATTTTCTTTTTAAAAATTTATTTTTATTTTTAAGAAAAAAATTAAATTATTGAAAAATCATACTAAATATTCCAATGCTTTTGGCAACATGTAGTACGACTCTTCTCACCTAGGGATCAGTTAGGAATCACTACTTGTGACTTCCATAACATCCCATCATCGGGAAATCATTTAATTGAATTATAAAATTTATTATTAATTTTCTTTTAAAAATTTATTTTTATTTTTAACAAAAAAATTAAATTATTGAAAAATCATACTAAATATTCCAATACTTTTGGCAACATCTAGTACGACTCTTCTCACCTAGGGATCAGTTAGGAATCACTACTTGTGACTTCTGTAACATCCCATCATCGGAAAATCATTTAATTGAATTATAAAATTTATTATTAATTTTCTTTTAAAAATTTATTTTTATTTTTAAAAAAAATTATATTATTGAAAAATCATACTAAATATTCCAATACTTTTGGCAACATCTAGTACGACTCTTCTCACCTAGGGATCAGTTACAAATCACTACTTGTGACTTCCGTAACATCCCATCATCGGGAAATCATTTAGTTGAATTATAAAATTTATTATTAATTTTCTTTTAAAAATTTATTTTTATTTTTAACAAAAAAATTAAATTATTGAAAATTCATACTAAATATTCCATTACTTTTTGCAACATTTAGTACAACTCTTCTCACCTAGGGATCAGTTAGGAATCACTACTTGTGACTTCTGTAACATCCCATCATCGGAAAATCATTTAATTGAATTATAAAATTTATTATTAATTTTCTTTTAAAAATTTATTTTTATTTTTTTTTAAAAAAATTAGATTATTGAAAAATCATATTAAATATTCCAATACTTTTGGCAACATCTAGTACGACTCTTCTCACCTAGGGATCAGTTAGGAATCACTACTTGTGACTTCCGTAACATCCCATCATCGGGAAATCATTTAATTGAATTATAAAATTTATTATTAATTTTCTTTTAAAAATTTATTTTTGTATTTAACAAAAAAATTAAATTATTGAAAAATCATACTAAATATTCCAATACTTTTGGCAACATTTAGTGCAACTCTTCTCACCTAGGGATCAGTTAGGAATCACTACTTGTGACTTCTGTAACATCCCATCATCGGAAATTCACTAAATTCAAAATTTTATCATTTATACAAATTTGAATTTCATTATTTTTAAATACATTTCGTAATCAATAATAATAATTAATGAAAATATAAATAAAAGAACAATTTTCAAAAACTTTTATTTTAAAACATGCATTAATGATAATAATAATAACACAATAATAATAATAATAATAATAATAATAATAATAATAATAATAATAATGAAACAAAAGGCTAAAAATATACCCAAATTAATTGGGTTAAAACCTAATAGCTAGGAGGCCCAATCAACAGCCCAAGCTCAAGGCCCAATCTGCCAGCTGGTCGGATCCGGGTCGGGTCGAGGCGAAGCGGGCGGAGCAGCAGGGTCTTCCTTCGCGGGTCAGCAAGCGGGTCCCGGGTCGGGTCGGCTGCACGTGGGGATCCTTCTCTGCGGACGGGTCGAGCGTGCGGGTCCACGCAGATCTTGGACCCAGGTCGAGTCTAGGCGCGGATCCTTCACTTTGCCTTTTTTTTTTTGCAGCTATAAAAGCCACCTATTTTTTTTTATTTCTTCATTTTTGCTTCTTTCACACAAAAAAAACTCCAGAGCCTTTCAAGGCTCTCGGCTAGGCGATTCTCGGCCGTCGCTGGGTCCGCCGTCAGCCGCCGCCGACCGTCGCACTCCGGTTGTCGGTGGTACTCCCGAAACCCAAAAAAATTCCTATCCTCACCTTCCTCAGATCTGACCTCCGTTCCTCTCGAAAGTGCCTCTAACCTCACAGATCTGACAAACCAAAGCCCTCTCCTTTTTTATTTTTTTGTTTTTTTTTGGTTTTTTGGATCTGGTTGTGGTTATGGTTGTGGTATTGTTGTTGTTTTTTTCTTGTTTTTTTGTTTTCTTTGCAGGTTTGAGATCTAAGTTTTAGATCTAGGGTTCTGTGGGTCTCGGGATCTAGGGTTTTCTGGTGTTGGTGGTGAGGGTAATGTTTAGGGGTTTCGGTGGTAATGGTGATGGTGAGGGTGTTTGAGGGAAAGGCTAGGGGATGATGTTGGTGGTTTTTTACTGGTGATGGGGGCTCTCGACAGAAGCAGAGGTGGTGAGGGTCACGGTGGTTTGGTGAGGGTTACGGGTTTTCTGTTCGGGGTTTGGTTAGTGAAGATGGGTTTGGTTTTTCGGTGATAATGGTAGTTGTTCAGATAGGGTTGGGGTGTGCGGTGTGGGTGATGTTGCTGGGTGTTGGTGGTTGAACGGGAGAGAGCTTGGGTGGTTCTCTCTCCAATCCTCTTCGTGTTGCTGGTTGAGGGTCCATTTTTGTAGATTTTTTGGGTTCAGGAATTATGGCTGGCAGAGGCGAGATGGACGGGTGATAGGCTGGTAGCCGGTGGAGATGGGATGGTGGTGGCAGACTGGATTGGACAGATTGGACAGAAAAATAAAATAAAAGTAATAATAATATAAATAATAATATAAATAACAAAAAATAAAAAAAAAATGAATACAAAATATATATATAAAATAAAAATAAATATAATAATAACAATAATAATAATAAACGTGAATGTGACAAAATTGGGTGTCAACAACGACTTATTACTAGCCTAATCCTCCTGCACGATAAACACAACAAATATGCAACTCCAACCACAATATATTCACCAAAAGGCATATCGTAGCTGATGAAACTATAACATCATCATGCATCCCACATGCTCGACCTATATACAACTACTACACTGTGCATGACTGCATAATCTCTGTATATATACATATATGTACAAACAAAATATAATGCCGCTATCGATACCTCAAGCTAGCTACTAAGTGTCTCGGAGTATCAACCCAATAGTAGTCCACCGGGACTATCACGAGGTAATCTGTGAGGAAGGAAGGGGGTGAGCTTGGGAGGCTCAGTAAGGGAAAATATAAGCACTAAAAATCAAAACTAAGTTAACGATACCTTTATAAAACCTTGGATGTCAAAAATCACAATAAGAACACTATGCAGTTCTTTAGAAGTCATATGTTATAAATGATATTCTAACTCATTGGACATGCAATCAGTTAATCATGGTCCACAAACATAACATTTAAAGTCCGCTATGCAATCATCAGAAATAACATAGCCGTATATGCATGTCACGACCCGAAGGTCGCGACTATCCTTTAATACTTATACTTTTCTTAGTCTACAAATTTATGGACTAAATTTTTTTTTTCTTTTTCCTTTTAAGGTTTGTATTCGGTGCCAGTGTAGTTACTATTCTATCTAGGTGACCTATAGTCATTCCATTTAAATATTAAACAAACACAGAAACGATTCTTAGTTACATCCCAACTTGTTAAACAGAATATGTACTGTGCATCAATTTAAGTCTTACATGTAAACAAGTATTTTATAAGAAACATATACCTCAGTAGACTAGTACCAAGTCCATATACAGTCTCCGATGCCCACTGAGCAGCTCACATGGCAGATGTTAACTTCAATAATCTGAAAGAGATGAAATTTAGTGGGGTGAGCAAAACCACGGCTCAGTAAGATACTAATATAAATACATGAGTAGGATTACACTGTCTTAAACTGCAATGCTTAAAACTTGTAAGGATGCAATTACAGTAAATCCTTTCTCATCGATACATCTCATTATCACTTCTCATTTTCACTTTTCATTTCATAATCATACTTTGGTATGCTATCATCTCATATCAATTCTCATATTTACTTTTCATTTCATAATCATATTTCTGTATTCTATCATCTCTTATCGATTCTCATATTATCTCTTATCAATTCTCATATCATCTCTTATCCATACTCATATTGTGGATCATGATCACGGTGGTACGAAGTCATAATTCTCTTCGTGTAATTCTATATTCATGTTTCATATCATATCATGACATCATATAGATGAAATATCGTTACCATCGAGTCATGGTACTCCTCATATATTCTTCATGTTTAATTGAGATATCCTATCGAGTCACTTTACATTTAACAATCATATTCCCGTCTTATATCAATTCATATCACTTATCGTATGGGAATTTATGCTCATGATAGAGTAAGATCAGAATTCTCTTCATATCAATCTTATGTTCATATATCATATCATATCATGTCCTCGTATAGATGAAACATCATTAACGTCGAGTCGTGACATTCTTCATGGAATTTTCATATACTAAGCATATTATCATATCAGGGTTTAATATGCAATTCATGTAATTTTTTCTGTATAAACTGCTATCATTTCAAATCATATCATATATACTTTAGGACATGCTCAACATATGAATTTTCAATTCATTTCAAGTTTGCCTTTAAGGCATAATAGAAACATATTCAATTTCAATTCATGTATTCGCTTTCAGAGCATGTGTAAAACATGTGTGGTTTTAAAACATTTTTCATATACTATAAATCATATCAGGTTTAGAGCTCATATCAAATCAATCGATACTCTAAACCGCATGTCGTTTCAAATTCGACACAAAATCATATATAAATCATGTAAGTGTCGAAATCATTTATCATATACTTTTAAAACATTTACTGTAAATCATATCAGATCTAGAGTTCATATCAAATCAAACTATACTCTAGACCGCATATCATGCCATGTGATGCCCAGCCCTCCTCCCCATTGAGCCGGTCACTGGGATCACTCTCAGGGTTTTATCGGGAATAAATCCCAATTCGCGTCCGTCGCTACTCGAACCCTTGACTTCCTCAAGAGTCGAGTAACGACTAACCATTGGACCTAGGTCCAATGGTTAGTCGTTACTCGACTCTTGAGGAAGTCAAGGGTTCGAGTAGCAGCGGACGCGAATTGGGATTTATTCCCGATAAAACCCTGAGAGTGACCGGTCAAGTGAGGAGGGCTCAAAGGGGACAGTACGGTTGAGTGATCCCAGTGACCGGCTCAATGGGGAGGAGGGCTGGGCATCACAAAAAATCGGGGAGGAACCCCGACCCCTCCAGCCAGACCGCCGGTGGCGGAGCTGCCACAGCCGGCGAGGGGAAAAGGAAGGCGAGACGCCACCGGCCAGAGAAAAGAAGGAAGCTACCGGCGGCGTGAAGAAACGGAACGGGATCGACAGAAAACGAAGCAAAAGCCAGAGGAAAAGGAAAATGGCCGACGGCGACGCCGATCGAATCGGTGACTGCCACTACCACCGAAGCTTCACCGGAGGAAGAGGAAGCCGATGGAGGCCACCGGAGGCGCAATGGACGGCGGAGGAACGCCGGCGAAGAGGAAGAAGAAACCGAGGCAAAACCGCCTCGATCCGCCGCCGTGCCGTCGATTCGGGATGAACGGAGGTCAGATCCAAGCTCGCCGTGGCGCCGGCCAGCTGCTGAGCCACCGAACCGCCGGAGAACCGGCCGCCGGCGAGGAACCGGTGAGGACAGAAGCTGGACCGGTTTGACCGGGAAAGGAAGAAGAAAAAAGAAAAGAAAAAGAAAAGGAAAAGAAAAGAAAAAGGAAAAAGAAAAAGAAAAAGAAAAAGAAAAGAAAGAAAGAAAAGAAAAAGAGGAAAAAGGAAGAAGAAGGAAGAAAAAGAGGAAAAAGGAGAATTTCAGGAATTCGGAAAATTCCCGGAAATTCGACATCCCGGGATTTTTCAATGTTCGGTAAGAAATCTTCCTGAGATTTAATTTTCAGAAAAAAATTAAATAAATTATGAAAAATTCTAAAAAATTAGAATTTTAATTCCAGAAATTATTTTCAGCAATCGGGATAAGGAATCGGGAGAAATGGAGCGCGGGCGCGATCGATAAGCGGAAGTTGCCGACCCGGAAAAAGGTAAGGGATGCATGTGCAGCACTGTAAGAATACTCAGTCTGCGTATTTTAAATTGAAATATTTTATGCAAATATTTTATGAAAATTATTATGATGCATGATTTGTTGAAAATAATTTGCGAAGAAGTACTGGCTGAAAGATTTAAAACTGTATTTTTCCGTGCAGGAGGTTAGTAAATCGGCAGTCGTTATGCTACCGAAAATTTTAGAAAAACTTTATAAAATCAAATTAAATGATTTTATTTCCGAAAGTCGATATTAAATCACGAAACATGAGGAAATTACTAAATCTCATAAAACATGAATATAATGAGATAGAATTTTAAAATATTCATGTATTCGAGAATGGTGACAACGAAATCACCGAAAATTCTCGAAATAGATAAATTACACGAAATACGAGACGAAAGATGAAGTGAAATATAATGAATATTTTTATGAATATTTTTATAAATATTCACTAAAGGATTTTAACCCTTATGGTTTTAAATTATGGAATTTTATATTTATATAAATTCCATATAAGTTTATTTTATGATGAAAACTACGGTTTTGAGATTGGTTGGCATTCCTATCATGCGGATGCATGATATGTGATATGTTTAGTCCCGGTCGACACTTGATCCGCGACCCACAGAGGACAATATAAATTATGGTCATAGATTTGACCGGTTTATTTCTGTACCCTTCGAGGTTATAGTATGATAAGATTGATGTCTATCTTAGACTCCATAAATGATAGTCGATGTGTTAGTAAAGGCCAAACCGAGCAAAGACTCGAGTTCCGAACCGTGGGAGCCACCTCTAGAGTTCTTCGGGAACTAAATGCTACACGAGTTTCGATGTGTTAATAAGAAATTTCTGTACTGTGGGAGCCACCTCTAGAGTCCTTCGGGAACTAAGTGCTACACGAGTTTCGATGTGTTAATAAGAAATTTCTGTACCGTGGGAGCCACCTCTAGAGTCCTTCGGGAACTAAGTGCTACACGAGTTTCTATGTGTTAATAAGAAATTTCTGTACCGTGGGAGCCACCTCTAGAGTCCTTCGGGAACTAAGTGCTACACGAGTTTCGATATGACACTTGACTCCATTATTAGTTAGAATGGATGTCGTAACTGAATCAGTGAATTGGGGCTTACGTCTAAAGTGATTAAGTAATCGGTTATGTTGGAATAAATTTTAATAGCTTATTTTGCTCTTTAAAGTACGGTACTAATTAAGAGAGTACACTAAAACATGAAATGAGTTTTAAAGAAATAAGATGATGATTTAACCAATATTCTTTTCAAGGAATATACGGATACTAATCATTTTATTTAAATGCTTTATTTCATAAAAGCATCATATTGAAAAGAATATGAAAAGGTTATGAAAATTAAAAAGGAAAAGGATTTATTAATTCAAATGAACTGAAAATTTCTCTCTACAGTTGCTTTTAGGTTCCGTAACAAGTATGGTATTCTAAAATACCTACCTTACTCCATTCGGATCTCTAGCCGACTGTAGTATCCTTCCTACATGCGAGCCTAGAGCCCATAGGAAAAATGAAAAAGATTTTCAGCATATAGGAAGCTGAGTATCAAGTGAGGCATATAATTCTCTTACTGAGCCGTGGTTTTGCTCACCCCTTAATTTTCAACATTTCAGGTTTTTGATGAATGTGAGTTCAGTGGATTGGGGATCTTGGCTGTATATGAAGGACAATGTGTCAGACCGACTGATTTATTTGAGGTATGATCATTTATTCTCTGTATTTAGACACGTCAACAGTACTACTTATCTGATTAGTTACGATAGGGGATGTGTATAATATAAACAATATTATGTAAAATTGTTTAACAGTCAGTACAAGTGAAGTATCGCAGACAGCCCAACCGGTTAAGTTGTGTATAAAAAGATGAAAAATGTGGTCACGGGTCGTGACATGCCATGTTCGACACAAAATCACATATGAATCATATAAGTGTCGAATTCATATCTCATGGACTTCTAAAACATGTTTAAAACATGTATTGTTTCAAAACATATTTCATTTCAAATCTGTTTCATATACAGTATAAATCATATCAAGTCTAGAGTTCATATCAATAAAATCATACTCTAGACTTCATATCATATCAGTTAGAGACTAGGCTAGATCCCTATCATCTCTCTATCAATAAAGACTTAAATCACTGTAGCTAGCAGTGAAAATCATGTCATCGTCCCCTGGAAACCAACTAGGGCACTATCTATGGCCATAGACCTCATCTCTCTCAGCCCCACTGATCAGGCGTGACTGAGACCTGTCCACGACTATTGTCGGACAAGCATATCTGCCTAATGAGCAAAGCTCCAATTAGGCGGTTTCCACTATGCTTTATTGAATTTAATTCTTTTAGGGTGCCTACAGTCTCATAAAACATTTAAATCTTTATCTTTTCTTTTCAATATCATATAAAGCATATGGTAAAATTTTGTATAAGACTTCATATATCAAAATATATATATCTACCATATACTTTCATTTCAATTCAAATCAATACTTTATAGTATTCATATAAACATTATTAAAATGTTTTAAATTGTAAGAAGGCATGTTTAAATGCGTTGCAGATTCAATCATGAGTTTCAAACAATGAACTATCATTTTTGTAAAACATATCATTTAGTTATTGTGTTAACTATAATCCAATTCCTCAATTCCATACTTTTGATTTCAATCAAATCATACCTAATAGGTAATTTCGATATTCATTGTAGTTCCTCGATATTCAGTATTATTTCGTAATAATTATCGACTATAAAAATCACTGGTACATTTATCATTCAATACTGGATCACCATTGTCAGTATGAGTCCTTTTTAGTATCTCTGGATATTTAAATATCATATTTCTATATAACCATTAAGATACTGGAATTATGTAATTATCGATATCATCACTCAAGACCTATTTCAGAGTCAACATCGAGGATATAAAATCACAAGATCAATAGTCATCTATCAATCCATCTGTAATTTGATCTATTGATGCACCTTCATAATTTCCGTCTTGAGGTCCAATTTCATTCACTTAGGAGGATTTGCTAATTTCCACTATCAACAGCGTTTTCAACCATTTAAGTCGCCTTGCGACCATCTACGTTATTGTAGTAGTCTTAGTTCACGTCTATTTAATATCGATGTGTACAAATATACTTTTGTGTAGACGTGTGTTCTATCAATGCCCATACGGCATCACGATCTACTTTTCTTATTATCATCGTCTCAATCATATCACTAAGATGGACTGTTCATCGTGTTCTCCAATTTCTCCAAGTCACTCAAATACGAGAGGATACTTTTCAAAACCTATTCCCAAGGTTATAATCAATTTCGTATAATCACGTGTGTGACATCCATTTATCTAAATCAATAAATTTTTGAGATCATCTCTCGATCGATCCGAAATTCAATCAATCGACCATCTAAATTATAACTTCGATCTTTCTCTTTTAATTTTATATTATATAACCATCGTCACTCTTATCAGTTGATCCTCCAAATATCTATTTCATCTCAATCTCAGCCTGATAACCACTTTGAGATATTAAGATAATTTAATTTATTGACTCCAATATCAACCTTTTCCGGTAATACAATAAAGCCCTTCACATGTTTATTTTCAATAATTATTTCTCAGATTCCATTTATGGGAGAAACTAAATCTTTTTCCTAAAAATTTCGGCAGCATAACGGCTTAATTTTCCCTAACCTCCTGCAAGGGAAACACAATTTATAATTGCAGCCGTTGATTCTCACCAATTTTTACCTCTTACTAAGACCCCCACCATCAATTGTGGGTCCTCTTAGCATTTTTAACATCAATTAAATCAATTCATCATATATAAAAAAAATCATAATTCCATTAAAAATCATTCCATCAGAGCATTATATAAGATCATAAATCCCACATACAATATAATGCTACTAATGTTTTATAAAAGTATCTTACCTATTCGCCAAGCTTGACGCACTTTCTGATTTTCGAGCCTTGCCGAACTCCACCATTCGTTGCATTTCCGCTTTACTACAATTTCAATACCAATGCACTACATCAATATAACCATAATTTATTCAATAAATACCATCAATTTATTTTCTATATTTTCCTTACAACATTTTTTTTCTTCTTTTTCTTTTTCCTTTCCTTCTTCTTCTTCTTCCTTCTTTTCTTTCTCCTTTTCTTTTCTTTTCTTATTTCTTTTCTTTTTCTTTTCTATTCTGTTTTTTTTTTCTGGCCTGAACCGGTTCGGACCGGTTCAGGTCGGTTTGGTCGGGCCGGATTCTGTTGGCCGGTTCGGTTACCTCCCGCCGGCATCACCGCCAGTTCGCACCCTCCACAGCTAGCCACAGTTGCAGGGACGCCGGATCTGGTCTCTGTTTCCCCAGCGACGGCGCCGGCGATGACGGATCTGGCGGTGGTTTGCGGCCTCTTTCTCCTCCTCTTTTCTACCTCTTTTCTCTTCTTCCTTCACTGCCGGTTGTCCCTTTCACTTAGCCTGACCTCGCCGGCGTAGAAGGCAGCGGTGGTGGCGTCCGGATGGGCCGACATTGCCTTTTCCCTTTTTCTTTTCTTTTTCCTTTCTCTTTTCTGTTTTCCATTCGTTTTTCTTTCCCACCGTTGGCGTTGGCGCCGGCGTCAGCTTCCTCTCCTCGGCTCACCGGCAGCGGTGCTGCCTCTTTTTCCTCCCGACGCCGGCTGGCTCTCCCTTGTGTCTCTATTCACTTCTCTTCTGTTTTAGTAAACATAAGAGAAGTGTGGGAATCGGGTTCCCCGATTCCCACTTCTGTTTCTTGTTTTTTTTTTATATAAGTATATATATATTTTTATATAAATCACTTATATATATATACTTTAATTCACATTACTATATATATATTTCATACATATATATATCATAGTGAAATATATTTTTCATATAACCACTTATACATCTATACTCAAATTTAAATATATATATATTTATATATATACTTTTTACACTTTTAACACAAAATAATATTTATATTTATCCAAGGTATATTTATATAATATCATTATATAAATATATCAAAATATTTTTATTTTTTATTAAGTTTTGGATTTCTAAATATCCAAAAATTATTTTCTCCATTTTCTTATTTAATTTGGATTTCCATTTATCCAAATTAAATTTCCTCCTTCATTTCTTATTTCCAATTTAATTTTCCTTTTTATTTCTTATTTAATTTGGATTTCACTTTGTCCAAATTAAATTTTCTGGATACCTTATATTTATTTAGAAAATTCTCGGTCTTCACAATGCACTTATAAATCATAAAAATCATAAATTTCAAAAACATACTGAAACATCGTTTCATGAAACAAGTCTAGCATTTACGTAAAAGTGTGAGGTTACACCAATTTGTCTCATGCCTAGAGCTCATATCATCATCACCGGATCACTGCAGCGCTATCAATGAACCTACTCATTCCTTTCTAAGAACCTACTTATGTGCACACAAGTTCGCTAGGTCGTTGATCAGACGGTATTTGACAATATATACCGATCCTCTTGCGGCAGGACCAAACCATATTCGGATCCTCTTACGGCAGGACCAAACCGTATACGAATCCTCTTACGGTAGGACCAAACCTAATACTTGCTCTAGTAATTTAAAGGTGCTATTCTCACAAAATCACCGTAAAGGGATCCAATCCTAACACTACTCGGACCACGATTAAAAATCAGTGTGCTGGAAACATATTGTTTATCTCAAAACCCCGTTACCCCTCTCTTAGCCGTTAAATTCATATAAAAGTTTATATAAAACATTATGTTCGGCTAAGTGTGGGAAAAGCATGCTAAAATTAATTTTTTTAAAGTACAATGCATCATTAGTTTATAAATCAAAACTTTACAGGCATGCGAGCATCTCAATTAAACATCAGGGTAACATTTCACAAGTTCGTCATGTCCTTTTAAATAAATCATCTCGTAAATCAATTAAGCACACTTTGCATAAAAAATCAAGGTATCATAGCATGATCAAAACAAGAACTTATAAAATATTTTAAATCATGCAATTTCCACTTGTACTTCCACTTACCCTTATATACGTCAATTGTACTACTGGGCCCACGTTTTCTAATTCCGCGTGAATTGCTACGCAGCTTGACGATTAGCTACAAATAAAAATTATACAATGTATTAGTTCTCTGAATTTGTGTTAGTCATTCTAGCTCATTTTTTGTCGAGCAACAGAAGTTATCGTTTGACCCTACTGTTCACATATAATTCCGACCTTTTAACATTATTTTGGCGTTATTCAAAAAGTTTAGAGTCTGATTGTCGAATTGTAAATTTTTGTATGAAACCTAGCTTAAATCCCTATTTGGAAGTGTATGGCTTATAATTTAACTCTTCCTAGATCAACACCAACAATTTTCCAAAGTTTCACTATGTTCAGCAGTTTTCTGACACAGTATAACACTGACCAATTTGCACAAATTATCTCATATCTAATTATAGGAATATCCAATTGGTGCAAACTCAAAACCATAATAATCCTAACTCAATTGTCTTTCTAGAAATATAAGGCTTGCAACCTAACTCAATCTAGGCTATTTTCTACAATTTTTCAGACTGAAAGCTGGGATTCACGTTTTCTGGCAGAACACCCTGTATTCATTTGTATGTATCTCAAGCTATAAAAATCCAAATCAAGAAATTCCAAAACTGACTTTCTCCTAACTTAAAAGGCTATTTACGATAATTTTTCCAGAATTTATGTCCTCGTATAACATTTAAACTGAACTTTTTAATTAAAACCCAGAAACGGAACATCAATTCCAGATTTCAACAGCAAACCAAAAATCCAATCATGCCAAGCCAACCTCATAGCAATTCAACTTAACTCATTATAGTTTCATATTCATATTCACCAATTTGGGATTATAAAGTCAGAATCTTACCCCCACTTATCAATTTCCAGCAGCCACACTCCTTTAAATCGTAGCTCTCATTCTCTACCTCTTTTCGGTTCTTGTTTTCCTTGACTTTGTCTAACTGAGAGCTGTCTCCAAAATTTCTCTAGTTCCTCACTTGTTGGAAACCAATCTTCACATGCAAGATGAATTTGATCTTGCCTACGATCCCTTCTTCAAGTTTCCTTCAACACCTTTTCACGATATCATCACCATACCTCTTAAATCTCTCTCAAACCGTGGCCTTATCATGCATTTCTCTTTAAAGTTGAGAGCTTCTAGGGGTTTAAGTTTAGTTTCCTTCTTTTCTCCTCTTTGCCGGCCACTTAACAAAAATAAGTTTGCAAAATCACTTAACTATAGTGCTACTTACTTAGCAAGGGTCCCCACGTTTTCTACCTATATATTTTTTTTCAGCCCTTTAAGCCACTTTAGCTTGTAAACTTTTCCTAAGTCATTGGTTGATTCAAGGCAAAAGCATGGATGGTGGTTTGACTAGTCAATGTCAACTTCTCAAAATTTAATTATTTATTTATTGCCATGGGATTTTTCACTAACTATAAATTTATCCATATTTGTTATTCCATTCTTATTTCCCACAACATTTGATATTTCCTATATTTTGATCTTTATAATTTCCAATCTCATAATTTAATCTCTTCATGCCACATTATTCCATTTTTCAGAATATAAAAATCTAATCAAATCTTAAACCGAGAATTTACTTTTTTTTTTATCCTCATCCCAAAGTCCAATCGGAATTATCTCGACACCTTCATCATCCAAAATCTGTCCCCAGAATAACAAGGATAATTTTTAGCATAACTAAAAATTCAACATGGGTAATTACATGAGATAATAGACTAAGGGAATGTCACACCAACCGTTTGTAATTTATGTATGTGAAATTGTAAAAATATGGTATTTCGGACTGTGACACAAACATCTATATATATGAAAATTAAAACAATAAATTAATTATCTTTTATCAATTTTTACGTTGATCGCACATTTTATAATGTTTAAAAGTATTTTTTAATGTTGATTATTTAATATTTATTAAATTATTTGTATTTACTGTTAACTAAATAAGGATTATGTATCTTGCATGTGTTATGGAAACAATATTAAATAAAGTTAATTTTAACTTAAAAGCAACATTTGAAGTATATTGCTTCACGTAAATCAAATTAAAACATATTTTTAACATTACGATAGATGTGTCAAATTACTTAAACTGTCAATCAAAAACCCATCAAGAAACACAAAACACTCAAAATGCATTTATCAAACAAAGACATGTTAAATTTGTACACATAATTGATTTTAAGATGAGAAAATTTTCAATTTTTTAAATGAAAAACATGTTAAATTTTCTTTATATACTATCTTCATTCAATAAATTACAAGTTTGATTTAATTTTTACAAATTTTACTTAATTATATCTAATATATATTTTTTTATATTACTATATTGTAATATACAAATTACAAATAAAAAAATATTAATTATTCAAATGTTGTCTTTTTCGTAAACATAATAATTTATATTGTAAAGTTTTAAAAATATATATATTATCAATGAATATATTGTTTAATTAATGTATTTCTGTGCATAGCACGGATTGAAAACTAGTTAGATTAATATTTAATACACCGTTAGTAGAATTTTTGGACTCCGTAAGCGAGGTTAGAATGATGACACATGTCCTTTAAATATATTAATAAATTAAAAAATAAATAAAATAGGATATGTGTTATTGTCCTTGCCCTACTTGTGGAGTTAAAAAACTCTACTTATCGTGATAATTCTACATGTTAATTTAATTTCTCCTAACAACATTTCTAAAAGTTACTTTACTCGAACACTTAAAGAACTCAGGAATAATCCCTTGAGCGCGTTTTACATGAGACGCTCGAACCCTGGTAGCCGCGATGGGCGACTGCCCAAAAGCGGACAATACATTAGTGAGGTGTGGGCGAATGAAGATGCTCGTCAACTCACTTGTAAGAGTAAACCTGGGGGCAATGAGACCTAGGGGATGCTCGCCAACGGCCGATTCGAACAGGCGAGGCTCCTATAGTAATTTACTAGTGAACTATAAAATGATAGAATACTAACAATCAAAATCAAATATATACAAAAGCAATACCTCAATTCTCATATCAAGCATGCAACGAAGCATAGCTGCTCTAATAAAACAAGCTTAAAAGAAATATGAGAATGTAGCCTCTCAAAAACTCTTTGAACTACCCCTATTTAGCAAATTTATTTGAAGTGGAATAGTCCTGATCAATTTCTTTGCGAAATGCTTCCCAAAGACGATATTCAATTCCCAATTTCCGGAGCTTCATCAGTCCATCCTAGACTAAACAAGTAGAAACAACAAACAAGTGGCTATTTGCAAGAACTTTAGGCTCAGGTATAACGTATGCAATTAAATTATAGACCTGCTTTAAACTTGAAGTTCAGTTAAAACAACAGAGAAGAAACAAAAGGCATAGATAGTTGGTAATAGTGCAAGAATATTTCCAAGTGAAGAAAATGCTTACAGTAATCAACAAATGGTCGAAAAAATTGAAGTGGATTTCTTCTTGAGACATATGGACATAGTTCGAATTCTGAAGTTATCAATATTAGGAAGGCTCTACCGTTTATCACTTACGGCCCGAACAAGATAATCTCAAATCGTAAAACGGACAAAAATACTTATAGTTACACAAAAAAAAAATGCTTATAGCGAACTTAAAAATTACCATCAACAGCTTCATGTGAACTCAGTGCATGCCCATTACGGCTGATCCAAAATTTAAGTCAGCTCTTCGGCAGTATCCTGACTATCCTCTTCTATGCCATGGGCATTGGCTCTTCTCCAAATATATGTAAGCCATGCCTACACAGTGCATCGTATACAGGATCAGCAACATAGTTTATATTCCTCTTTCCATGCATCAAACATGGGACATACAAAATGCTAAATACAATTATTACTGTACGTTGCACAATGACCACAGCTTAACCAAGAATCATTTAATTGGGAGACAAATTCTTTTCAAGGAAAGCAAATTGAGAATCCAATATTATGCTCAGCAGTATGCCAACGGCCCAACAGGTCTTGCCAAAGGAGCCCAGGCCTCTCATCCTTTATTTGTTGGCAAAGAAAACAAAAGAGACAAGAACAGGAAAATTGCAAATTATGAAGCACATGCAATTTAATTTGCAAATAGGAGAGAGAATTCTATAAAACAGTTACACTACATCAGCTTGTATCACATTCCACTCATTTAGTGTCATTTCAACAATTTTTTCCATGTCATTTACACATCAACCCATAAGTTTTTGAATCTCATTCTAATATTAAAGCAGTCTTATAGCATAAAAATTACAAAATGTTATTAACTCTGTTCAACATTTCTCTGTTTCACGAGATATCAACGTTCTTTTTTTCAACTTCAACCCTTTCTAAATCTTAAATGCAATTGACCAGATATCATGGTTTTTTTTTTCAAGTCCAACCCTTTCTAAATCTCAAAAACAAATCTGTTTATTTCTAAAAAAAAAATTGCAAGAAAATAGATCAAGGTTAGTTTCTCTGTTTCATGGGATATCAAGCCTTGCTGGGTTTTATATGTTTTAACTCAAATCCCATTCAACCATATTTTTTTCTAACTCGTTTTCGTCGTGCTTATTTGTTTGGTTTTATGCGTTTTATGTAATAATATGCTTTATATTTATTGCATCTTGCAGTGGTCTTAACCAAACAATTTATATAATTAAGTGGTAATAGTTTACATGTCCACAACATGTTTGATTTTTTGTCTCAATGAATAACACTAAGGAGATTACTTAAGCATGATACAATCCTATTAATCTAACTCAACTATTGTTCCACAACGTGTCAGTTTCTTCCTTTGTTCATTTTATAATAGAATTTGTCTTGTATGTTGCGAAGATTATTGAATATTCTTATTCATTGCAATGAATAGATTTATTCCTAAAAAATGAATCAGAGGCGAAAGCAATTGAACAAAGACATCACACGAATGCTAAGAAATGTAATCCAAAGAAAAGAGCATGGATTGAAGAAGACAAGACAAGCGACCAAGAAATAACCTCAAGCTGGCTGACATGGGCAATAATAGTCTTAGCTCCACATCCAGAGTGGCGAGTAAAGGTGAGAGAGGAAGTCCTAACTTTTGTGAAAAAAATTAGTGAAAAATTTTTAGGTATAAATTTTGGATAATTATTTTATACATTGTCAGTGAAATATGGTTGAATGGGATTTGAGTTAAAACACATAAAATCCAGCAAGGCTTGATATCTTATAAAACAAAGAAACTAACCTTGATCTATTTTCTTGCAATTTTTTTAGAAATAAAAAGATTTGTTTTTGAGATTTAGAACGGGTTGGAATTGAAAAAAAATAACCATGATATCTCATCAATTGCTTTGAGATTTAGAGAGGGTTGGAGTTGAAAAAAAAGAAACATTGATATCTTGTGAAATAGAGAAATGTTGAACAGAATTAATAACATTTTGGAATTTTTATGCTCTAAGACTGTTTTAATATTAGAATGGGATTCAAAAAATTATGGGCTGATGTGTTAAATGACATGGAAAAAATTGTTGAAATGGCATTAAATGAGCGGAATGTGATACAAGTTGATGTGGCGTAACTATTTCATAGAATCCTTTCTCTTGCAGATAGTAGTGAAACTTGATTTCCACTAAAAAAGTGTACATGTTATTTCTTGAGTTAATGCCACCAGCAGTCCAAAAAAATCTTTTTAACAAGAAGACCAACACATTCATGAACTCTTGTGGTTAATTACAGAATGAAATGCCAGCAAACACCACTGAGTTTAAAATGTAGATGAGAAAAAAGAGAGAAAGAAAGAACAGGCACACCTCCTTGAAAAGAACATCCTCAGACTCCACTAGACTCAGTTCTGAGATAGATCGTACTTGTCATTCTCATAATTACAAGTAATTCATACTGCTATTAATTGTCAAAATCAAACCATTTTATTCATGGTTCTCTCTCTCTCTCTCCCCCTTTAGTTAGGGCACTCTAAATTGCAAGGGTTTAAACTTGTATCATAATTGAGAAGTCGATAATCAGCAATGGCCTCTACTAGGACCAAACAGATCATAAAAAAAGGTTTAAATGCACCAAGGGCTGAATAAATACTCAAATATTGGCCAGGACATCCACAGCACAAAGCATACAATATTAGGCGACCATGGATATAACCTTAGCACTGGGAAAAACCTTTGCACGAGCAGGCAGGCCCTGCAAGAGCTGACCTACTACTTGAAGCAAATGAATTGAATCATGTTCAACTGTTTTTATTTTCTGAGCAGCACAGGCTATTAATCACCGTCTTTTACTCAATACCATAGTTATTTTCCTTCATGTTGGCACACAGCAATACAAACAGAACAGAAAAGAAATAAATATGACCTACCAAATGCCTCCATAAACTTTGGATCGAGCGGTGATTTGATATCTGAAAAATGTGCATCAAAGATGTGCTCGATCTTGTTAACTAGGTGACCTCTTGTGATAACCGTAAATTTTTCATTTATTGGAAATTAGAAATATTGAAAATAAATATTAGAGAAATTAAATAAGGGGAAATAAATAAAATTTGCAAGAAACAGATATTGGTGAAAATCCTGAGAAATGAGGAAGTGATGAATAAGGAAATTCGTGTGAAGGAAATTAAATGGAAATAAAAAATAAAATCGGAGTTATGGAAAATAAGGAAAGGAGGAATTTAAATTGGATTAATGGAAATCCAAAATTTATAAATAAAAATGCGTATATTATATATTTATATAATTAAATTATATAAATATATTTACACATGTTTTTATACAAATACATATGTATGTAAATACTATATAGTATATTAATAATTACATGTTTGTATATATGAATATATATATATACTAGTTCATGAAGTTACATAATACATATGTATTTAAGTATAATCTTTTATGTATATATAGGTATATATATATATACATATATATATTTGAGAAATGTTTATATTTGATTTACATTAAAGTTTGAAAACTATATATTGTAAATACAAAACATATTATATTATAACATATATATATAGATATATATGTAAAGATTAATTATTTTAAGTATATAAATATATACTTATATATCCATGTTAGATCTATAATTTTAATACACAAAATATATATTTTATATGTAATATATATAATACTATATTATATACATATATGATAATAATAATATTATGTGTATTAAATATATAATATAAATACATGACATATAAGTATTATTATATTAAGTGTATAAAATATAGTATACTAAATATACTAAAAAGGGAAATAGAAAACAAATAAAAATAGAAAATTAACCTAAAACACAATAGAATCGGTTTCCCGACTCTGTCTTTCCCAAGTGGCACCGGCCACTGCCGCCGGAGAAGGAAAGGAGGAGAAGGAAAAGAAGCGTCGACGCCGGCAAGGGAAGAGGAAGCCGACGCCAACGCCGGCGTGAAGAAACGGAGGAAAATCGAACGGGAAACAGAAGCAAACGCCGGAAGAGAAAAGAAAATGGCCGACGGCGATGTCGACCAAATCGGTGGCCGCCACTGCCACCGAAGCACCGCCGGAGGGAGAGGAACACGATGGAGGTCACCCGACGCGCAATGGACGGCGGAGGAACGCCGGCGAAGAGGAGAAGAAGCCGAGGCAAAATCGAGTGGATCCGCCGCCGTGCCGCCGATCCAGGCCAAGCTGAGACCACCGGCAGCTTCGCCTTGACGCCGGCCAGCTGAGGGACCAACGAGCCGCCGGAGAACCGGCCGCCGGCGAAGAACCGGCGAGGAAAGAAGCTGGACCGGTCTGAACCGGTTTGACCGGGAAAGGAAGAAGAAAAAAGAAAAGAAAAAGAAAAGAAAAAGGAAAAAGAAAAAGAAAAAAAAGAAAAAGAAAAAGAAAAGAAAGAAAAAGAGGAAAAAGGAAGAAAAAGAGGAAAAAGGAAAATTTCGGGAATTCGGAAAATTCCCGGAAATTCGACAACCCGGGATTTTACAAATTCGGTAAGAAATTTCCCGAGAATTTAATTTCAGAAAAAAATAAAATAAATTATGAAAAATTCTAAAAATTAGAATTTTAATTCCAGAAATTATTTTCAGCAATCGAGACAAGGAATCGAGAGAAATGGAGTGCGGGCGCGATCGATAAGCGGAATTCGCCGACTCGAAAAAAAGGTAAGGGATGCATGTGCAGCACTGTAAGGATACTCAGTCTGCATAATTTAATTTAAAATATTTTATGCAATTATTTTATGAAAATTATTATGATGCATGAATTGCTGAAAATAATTTGAGAAGAAGTACTGGCTGAAAGATTTTAAACTGTATTTTCCGTGCAGGAGGTTAGTGAATCGGCAGCCGTTATGCTGCCGAAAATTTTAGAAAAACTTTATAAAATCATATTAAATGATTTATTTCCGAATTTCGATAGTAAATCACGAGACATGAGAAAATTTCTAAATTTCATAAAATATGAATATAATGAGATGGAACTTTAGAATATTCATGTATTCGAGAATGGTGATAATGAAATCACCGAAAATTCTCGAAATAGATAAATTACACGAATTACGAGACGAAAGATGAAGTGAAATATAGTAAATATTTTATGGATATTTTTATCAATATTCACTAAAGGATTATAACCCTTATGGTTTTAAATCATGGAATTATACAATTGTATAAATTCCATAAGGTGTATTTTCCGATGAAAAATACGGTTTTGAGACTGGTTGGTATTCTTATCATGCTGATAGATGATATGTGACATGTTTAGTCCCGGTCGACACCTGATCCGTGATCCACCGAGGACAATATAGATTATGGTCATAGATTTGACCGGTTTAGTCCTTTACCCTCCAGGGTTTATAGTACGACAAGATTAACGTCTATATTAAAATCCATAAATGATAGGTGACATGTTAAAAAGGGAAATATTTTACATGACATGGAATATGTCAAACGGAACAGGCCATACCGAGCAGAGACTCGATGATTGAACCGTGGGAGCCACCTCTAGAGTCCTTCGGGAACTAAGTGCTACACGTGTTCCGATATTTCAGTACAGGCCATACCGAGCAGAGACTCGATGATTGAACCGTGGGAGCCACCTCTAGAGTCCTTTGGGAACTAAGTGCTACACGTGTTCCGATGTTTCAGTACAGGCCATACCGAGCAGAGACTCGATGATTGAACCGTGGGAGCCACCTCTAGAGTCCTTCGGGAACTAAGTGCTACACGTGTTCCGATATTTCAGTACAGGCCATACCGAGCAGAGACTCGATGATTGAACCGTGGGAGCCACCTCTAGAGTCCTTCGGGAACTAAGTGCTACACGTGTTCCGATGTTTCAGTACAGGCCATACCGAGCAGAGACTCGATGATTGAACCGTGGGAGCCACCTCTAGAGTCCTTCGGGAACTAAGTGCTACACGTGTTCCGATGTTTCAGTACAGGCCATACCGAGTAGAGACTCGATGATTGAACCGTGGGAGCCACCTCTAGAGTCCTTCGGGAACTAAGTGCTACACGTGTTCCGATGTTACATGAGAAATCGTAGGATATTGTGACGATAAGTAAGTGATTGTGATTCGTGAATGCGACAAAAATCGAAGGATTAAATAGATCTTAGGTATATGACACATGATGTATATGGTTATTGGATGATGTCTATATATGCCATTTGAACATGTGCTGCTTGAATGTTTGTTTCTTTCGATTATTGAGTTATGTCTATATATGCCATGTGAATATGTGCTGCTCGAATGTTTGTTTCTTTCGATTATCGAGTTATGTCTATATATGTCATTTGAACATGTGCTACTTGAATGTTCGTTTCTTTTGATTATTGAGTTACGTGTATATATGCCATTGAACATGTACTACTTGAATGTTTGTATTTCCACACATAATTATACTTTTAATAAGAACGATGCCTTGTGTAACTAAGGATGAAAAGTAAGCATGAGTAAGTTATGACATGTGTGCACTTACGAAATGGTAATAAACCTTAGTATAATCCATACATGCTAATTTACAATAACTCAAGCATGTATGATACGAATATTAATTATTTTATTTAAATACTCTATTACGCATAAGCATATATATATGAAAAGAATATGAAAAAGATTATGAAAGATTGAAAAGGATTTATTAATTCAAAACGAAATGAAAAATTTCTCTCTACAGTTGCTTCTAGGTTCCGTAACAAGTATGGTATTCTAAAATACCTACCTTACTCCATTCGGATCCCTAGCCGACTGTAGTATCTTTCCTACATGCGAGCCTAGAGCCCATAGGAAAAATGAAAAAGATTTTCAGCATATAGGAAGCTGAGTATCAAGTGAGGCATATAATTCTCTTACTGAGCCGTGGTTTTGCTCACCCCTTAATTTTCAACATCTCAGGTTTTGATGAATGTGAAATCAGTGGATTGTGGATCCTGGCTGTACACGAAGAACAATGTGTCAGACCGACTGATTATTTGAGGTATGATTATTTATTCTCTGTATTTAGACACGTCAACAGTACTACTTATCTGATTTGTTACGATAGGGGATGTGTATAATATAAACAATATTATGTAAAATTTATTAACAGTCAGTACAAGTGAAGTATCGCAGACAGCCCAACCGGTTAAGTTGTGTATAAGAAGGGTAAAAATGTGGTCACGGGTCGTGACAGATTTAATGGTATCAGAGCATTGGTTGGCCTGATGTCTGTGGATACTTTGGAAAGAAAAGAGTTAAACATCCCCTGTAGTACTGTGTCGTCTGAATACATAGAGAAAATAAATGATTGTAAATGGGGTAAAATGATTTAAAAGGAGTGAGAAAGTATAAACTGAGAATGTTAAAGAAGAAAATAGGCTCAGAAATTACCGAAAAATTTGTGATCCTTCAAATCTATATGAAGGCCTGTTCGGTAAGGAACAGAAATGGACTCGGTGAGGGCCCCACCAGTACTTTTCTGTCCGAACCGAACTGAGACCTGAAAGTGATGGTATAAAATAGGGGAATAAAATATCATCATTAAATAGACTTTAAGATCACCGATTGAGGGTAATTTGAAGAGAGAGAAAATTTTTAGCCAAAAATGACCAAAATACCCCTACCCCCAAAATTTTACTGGGAGTCAAAATAGATCACCAGAAGTTGGAATTGATCGATTTGACAGAGAAATTAATGATATAAAGCTGAATTACAAGTAAATTAATCCCATTGTGGATTTTAGTGAACTTCTCTGTCGAAAATCGAATGAGATCTAACTTGCTGTTATAAGTATCAGAAAGGATACTATCAACACATAGATGATCAGTTCATTGATTTGAATGTATATTGAGGAGAAAGAAATAAATGTCGAAATGACGAAAATGCCCCTATATTGGGCGATGTGCGGAATAGTGTTAAAACCGAGTTGAATTGGAATCCATTGATAGTAATGGAATTATTAATGGCATAGAAGATGTCATATGAATCTAATGATCCCTAGTACTGATTCCACTAACACTTAGATTACGGACGCGAAAGAAAAACCCCGAGTGGACTGTGGGCCATAGGGGATAACAGTATGGTTGAGTGAGGCGGCCAGGGCTCCCCCCACGAGTGGACTTTGGGCCATAGTGGTAAATCCTGGGCTTCACAATAAAACAATCCGTGAGGGACTAAGTGCCACGTCTGTGTGACGGGGGCCACCTCTAGAACCCAGAGCGGACAGCACGGATGAGTGGTGCGGCTCGGGCCCCTCCGGCTTGAGACCGGCAAATCCGAGGCATCACAATAAAACGTGTACAGGCAGACGGCGAACGAGCCAGGGCCTTATATGATGCGATCCAAAGAGTGTAGTGGAATGTCATCAAATGTTTGGCCCGGTTATTGACTGAAAGGGTCGAAAATTAAGAGTGTATTGAACGGGATCGTTAAATACTATGAAAAGTGAAATGATTACAAGAATTGACTGATGAGGTGAAAAGTACAGATAATGAAATACATACTGGTGTGATTACTTATGGTTCTGTACGTTTTCATTTCTTTGAGGTATCAAACAGATAATCGTACATAGAACCGACGTATCTTGGAATATGTGCTACAGAATGAGGTACTGTTTGGAGTATTGTGAATTAAAGGATAATTATAAGAACAGTCAAGTGATAAAAAAGAAGATGACCGCTAACCTAAGTTCTTCAGGACCCTTGAGACAGAACTGTGATGGGCGACCCAATGATGGGCGACCCGTAGTGGATCATGTGTCGTGAGATATAGGCGAACTATCTCATCGCCGACTCACTAGTAAGGATAAACCTGAGGCGAAAGGATCGCCTAGGGGATGCTTGTCGATGGTCGATATGAACGGGCGAGGCCCTTATAAGTATCCCAACGGTAACACGAGTGTAAGGAACTAGGTACGTAAGGGGTGCCAAGGTTCAAACCTCGTGGAGAATATACTCAGGGGAACTAAGCCTGAATTCAGTAAATGGAAATGGTTTTAAAGTGAATAACTGAATTGAAACGAGTAGCTGTAAAGTGTGTTGATAACCATTGTACTTGATACAGCTTACCAGAATGAGATTCGTAACGCTGTAAAGTATGACTAAGTAATGAAATCCAGGTAGAGTATGTATCAAAATGATTTGAACATTGAATGCCTCTGCCTTGAGAATATACTGTGAAATGATGGGACACAATGATGAAGGTCCAAAATGATAAAAGAAGTGTGGTTAAAGAAACTATCGGATCAGAATTCCAATAAATTCCAAAGTAACATAGATTGAGAAATCAGGTTAATGTTGATTCGATCGTGGATATGAAATTTATTCTTAAGCTTGTATCGAAGAATATAGAAGAAATCCGACAAGCTTAAGAAAATAATTTTTGGAAAATATTACGGATGATGAAATTCACAAGTATCGATGTAAAGAAAGGAAATACAAATGATATGATTTGAGGATGAATTAAATGATGTATTAAAATTTTTGGTTATACACTAAAATTCTTATGAAGAACAAATAAATATTATATGGAAGTGATACCTTAAATATGATTTAATCGGAGATGTATAAGGAGCTTATAAGAGCAATCCTTGTAAAAGGCATAATCAGATAAAAAGTTAAAGAACGATGGTCACAAGATGATAAGAAGGGTACGATTAAAGAAAGTATCAGATTTGATTTCCGATAAAACTTCCAAAGTTATATAAATTAGAGGAATCGAGATAACACTGATTTGATTTTAAATATGAAGTTAAATTCTAAGTTCATATCGGAGGATGTAGAAAGAATCCGAAAAGCTTAAGAGAATAACTCTGGAAAATGTGTGAATAATGAAATTCACGTGTAGAGGTTTAGATGACGAAAATACTAATAATAAAAAAAATAATAATTTGAGAATAAAGGAGTTATCTGTATAGGTGTAAATGAGAGAAATGCAAATGATGTTGAGTTGTAGACAAATCAAAAAGGATATATTAAATTTCTATCATTGATGAAGTTCTGGTGAAGAACAAGTATTAATCTACGTGTAAATAGACGCTTTATTGATCTGATTAGAGATACGTGAGGAGTAAATAAGACTAGCTGCTGTATAAAGAGTCCTTAGATAAAAGATTGAAGGTTGGTGTCCATAAGATGATGATTTGAACTCGAAGTGAATTTTTCGAGTTCCGATTGAAGTTATAAGGGTAATGAGTTGCCTTGTAAAGTAGATAAGCCTAAAGAATGAGGCATCCTTACATGAGTAAAATTGATGAAATACTGATAGAGTCTAAAGTATAAATGGAACATGAGCAGCATTGTGATATAATCCTTAAACTCTTAAAGGATGTGGAATTGTGCTAAGATTAACAACTAAGAAATTTGGCTAGACAGTATCTCCTCTTGAAATATATGATTTTGAGACGACAGGATGACAGTGAACCTGTCTATGACATAAAGATAATGATTGAGATACGAAAGTAATGAGTCTAGCTAAATACTATTGTCAGCCTATAAAAGAGTGATGAGACTGGCTGCTTTATAGACGAGATCTAATTAAAGAAATTAAAGTCGGCAGATGGCTAGTGTAAAGAAAAAGATGGTACGCAAGATTTTAAAAGATCTTAGCAGTATAGTACCATGCCAATTAAAAATATATATATGTATATATATATATGAAGAGATAAATAGTAGAAATATGAAAACGAAAATGAAAGTGGAATAAGGAAATAAATTGCATGATGAGAAGGGAACATCAATATGAAACAGTTCCCGCAGTTAAGACTGAAAGTGAATGGTGTTGGTTATCACATAACTGTGGCAAGATGTAAAATCAAAGCCAGAACTGATAAGTGAAAGTAATGATACTCCAAGGAGTAAGATAATTGATATGTTTACTGCCAGTAAAATGTTTGTACACATAACCACCTCGAAATGATAGAGATGGTGAAATTGTATAGATAATGTGGTGCTTAAATGGATAATTCGAAGACTCAATCACAGAATCTAAATTATGAAAAGAGTATATTCTCAGGTATATTCAAAAATTTAAATGATATTGAATATACCATAAGAGTAAGAGATGTAATGACCATACTACATGAAAAGAGACATGGAGAGAAAATGATTGTCTCATGATTTATTTCTGTAAGAGATGATTAACAGTAAAATTTGCAATGATATGTAGCCTTGATGGAATAAGTGTGAAAATGAATATTGTGGACAATAAAGAGTCCAAAAGAGAAATAATGATATGGAAGTGATTAAAGACTGATGATCTAAATAGAATCACTTTCCATTATCAGACATCTAGATTCTCTAGTGCCTTAGTCGAAGTATAAGTGTTAAACGGTGTGAATGTGTATGTACAGTTCCAGTGAGCCTTACATGTGATGGGAGTCTCTGTGTTGCCATATGCTAATGAGAGATAGCAAAAGGCTTTGAGATCCCAAGTGTATTGATAGCACCGCTCCATACTGATATATATATTTATATATATGAGCGTGAGATGTAACCGCTCCATGATATTGAGAGAGCATGTGCACGAGATGTGAAAGCTACTGGGACACTTACATATAATTGATTGACACGAGCACATGATAGTACCAAATTATGTCGACTCGGCACTAAGTGAGAAGAATGGATGATGAACAGCATAAATCAGCTGTAATATTAAAATATTATGTATGGCTCTTATATGAAAAGAGTAAAAGTGAATAACTTCCGATTTGAGAAATGAACTTACGGGAGTATAGACATATATGATGAAAAACAGCATGTAGTGGTCTAAAGTATTGTTGATGTTGAAAGTGTGCTGGCAGTATTACTTGGAGGATGAACTAAAGGTCAGAAGTCATAAGTATACGGCGTATACCCCCTTTGGACTTAAGTTAAATTCGGAGGACCAAATTTCTTAAGGTGGGGAGGATGTGATAACCGTAAATTTTCCATTTATTGGAAATTAGAAATATTGAAAATAAATATTAGAGAAATTAAATAAGGGGAAATAAATAAAATTTGCAAGAAACAGATATTGGTGAAAATCCTGAGAAATGAGGAAGTGATGAATAAGGAAATTCGTGTGAAGGAAATTAAATGGAAATAAAAAATAAAATCGGAGTTATGGAAAATAAGGAAAGGAGGAATTTAAATTGGATTAATGGAAATCCAAAATTTATAAATAAAAATGCGTATATTATATATTTATATAATTAAATTATATAAATATATTTACACATGTTTTTATACAAATACATGTGTATGTAAATACTATATAGTATATTAATAATTACATGTTTGTATATATGAATATATATATATATACTAGTTCATGAAGTTACATAATACATATGTATTTAAGTATAATCTTTTATGTATATATAGGTATATATATATACATATATATATTTGAGAAATGTTTATATTTGATTTACATTAAAGTTTGAAAAATATATATTGTAAATACAAAACATATTATATTATAACATATATATAGATATATATGTAAAGATTAATTATTTTAAGTATATAAATATATACTTATATATCCATGCTAGATCTATAATTTTAATACACAAAATATATATTTTATATGTAATATATATAATACTATATTATATACATATATGATAATAATAATATTATGTGTATTAAATATATAATATAAATACATGACATATAAGTATTATTATATTAAGTGTATAAAATATAGTATACTAAATATACTAAAAAGGGAAATAGAAAACAAACAAAAATAGAAAATTAACCTAAAACACAACAGAATCGGTTTCCCGATTCTGTCTTCCCGAAGTGGCACCGGCCACTGCCGCCGGAGAAGGAAAGGAGGAGAAGGAAAAGAAGCGTCGACGCCGGCAAGGGAAGAGGAAGCCGACGCCAACGCCGGCGTGAAGAAACGGAGGAAAATCGAACGGGAAACAGAAGCAAACGCCGGAAGAGAAAAGAAAATGGCCGACGGCGATGTCGACCAAATCGGTGGCCGCCACTGCCACCGAAGCACCGCCGGAGGGAGAGGAACACGATGGAGGTCACCCGACGCGCAATGGACGGCGGAGGAACGCCGGCGAAGAGGAGAAGAAGCCGAGGCAAAATCGAGTGGATCCGCCGCCGTGCCGCCGATCCAGGCCAAGCTGAGACCACCGGCAGCTTCGCCTCGACGCCGGCCAGCTGAGGGACCAACGAGCCGCCGGAGAACCGGCCGCCGGCGAAGAACCGGCGAGGAAAGAAGCTGGACCGGTCTGAACCGGTTTGACCGGGAAAGGAAGAAGAAAAAAGAAAAGAAAAAGAAAAGAAAAAGGAAAAAGAAAAAGAAAAAAAAGAAAAAGAAAAAGAAAAGAAAGAAAGAAAAGAAAAAGAGGAAAAAGGAAGAAAAAGGAAGAAAAAGAGGAAAAAGGAAAATTTCGGGAATTCGGAAAATTCCTGGAAATTCGACAACCCGGGATTTTACAAATTCGGTAAGAAATTTCCCGAGAATTTAATTTCAGAAAAAAATAAAATAAATTATGAAAAATTCTAAAAATTAGAATTTTAATTCCAGAAATTATTTTCAGCAATCGAGACAAGGAATCGAGAGAAATGGAGTGCGGGCGCGATCGATAAGCGGAATTCGCCGACCCGAAAAAAAGGTAAGGGATGCATGTGCAGCACTGTAAGGATACTCAGTCTGCATAATTTAATTTAAAATATTTTATGCAATTATTTTATGAAAATTATTATGATGCATGAATTGCTGAAAATAATTTGAGAAGAAGTACTGGCTGAAAGATTTTAAACTGTATTTTCCGTGCAGGAGGTTAGTGAATCGGCAGCCGTTATGCTGCCGAAAATTTTAGAAAAACTTTATAAAATCATATTAAATGATTTATTTCCGAATTTCGATAGTAAATCACGAGACATGAGAAAATTTCTAAATTTCATAAAATATGAATATAATGAGATGGAACTTTAGAATATTCATGTATTCGAGAATGGTGATAATGAAATCACCGAAAATTCTCGAAATAGATAAATTACACGAATTACGAGACGAAAGATGAAGTGAAATATAGTAAATATTTTATGGATATTTTTATCAATATTCACTAAAGGATTATAACCCTTATGGTTTTAAATCATGGAATTATATAATTGTATAAATTCCATAAGGTGTATTTTCCGATGAAAAATACGGTTTTGAGACTGGTTGGTATTCTTATCATGCTGATAGATGATATGTGACATGTTTAGTCCCGGTCGACACCTGATCCGTGATCCACCGAGGACAATATAGATTATGGTCATAGATTTGACCGGTTTAGTCCTTTACCCTCCAGGGTTTATAGTACGACAAGATTAACGTCTATATTAAAATCCATAAATGATAGGTGACATGTTAAAAAGGGAAATATTTTACATGACATGGAATATGTCAAACGGAACAGGCCATACCGAGCAGAGACTCGATGATTGAACCGTGGGAGCCACCTCTAGAGTCCTTCGGGAACTAAGTGCTACACGTGTTCCAATATTTCAGTACAGGCCATACCGAGCAGAGACTCGATGATTGAACCGTGGGAGCCACCTCTAGAGTCCTTTGGGAACTAAGTGCTACACGTGTTCCGATATTTCAGTACAGGCCATACCGAGCAGAGACTCGATGATTGAACCGTGGGAGCCACCTCTAGAGTCCTTCGGGAACTAAGTGCTACACGTGTTCCGATGTTTCAGTACAGGCCATACCGAGCAGAGACTCGATGATTGAACCGTGGGAGCCACCTCTAGAGTCCTTCGGGAACTAAGTGCTACACGTGTTCCGATGTTTCAGTACAGGCCATACCGAGTAGAGACTCGATGATTGAACCGTGGGAGCCACCTCTAGAGTCCTTCGGGAACTAAGTGCTACACGTGTTCCGATGTTACTTGAGAAATCGTAGGATATTGTGACGATAAGTAAGTGATTGTGATTCGTGAATGCGACAAAAATCGAAGGATTAAATAGATCTTAGGTATATGACACATGATGTATATGGTTATTGGATGATGTCTATATATGCCATTTGAACATGTGCTGCTTGAATGTTTGTTTCTTTCGATTATTGAGTTATGTCTATATATGCCATGTGAATATGTGCTGCTCGAATGTTTGTTTCTTTCGATTATCGAGTTATGTCTATATATGTCATTTGAACATGTGCTACTTGAATGTTCGTTTCTTTTGATTATTGAGTTACGTGTATATATGCCATTGAACATGTACTACTTGAATGTTTGTATTTCCACACATAATTATACTTTTAATAAGAACGATGCCTTGTGTAACTAAGGATGAAAAGTAAGCATGAGTAAGTTATGACATGTGTGCACTTACGAAATGGTAATAAACCTTAGTATAATCCATACATGCTAATTTACAATAACTCAAGCATGTATGATACGAATATTAATTATTTTATTTAAATACTCTATTACGCATAAGCATATATATATGAAAAGAATATGAAAAAGATTATGAAAGATTGAAAAGGATTTATTAATTCAAAACGAAATGAAAAATTTCTCTCTACAGTTGCTTCTAGGTTCCGTAACAAGTATGGTATTCTAAAATACCTACCTTACTCCATTCGGATCCCTAGCCGACTGTAGTATCTTTCCTACATGCGAGCCTAGAGCCCATAGGAAAAATGAAAAAGATTTTCAGCATATAGGAAGCTGAGTATCAAGTGAGGCATATAATTCTCTTACTGAGCCGTGGTTTTGCTCACCCCTTAATTTTCAACATCTCAGGTTTTGATGAATGTGAAATCAGTGGATTGTGGATCCTGGCTGTACACGAAGAACAATGTGTCAGACCGACTGATTATTTGAGGTATGATTATTTATTCTCTGTATTTAGACACGTCAACAGTACTACTTATCTGATTTGTTACGATAGGGGATGTGTATAATATAAACAATATTATGTAAAATTTATTAACAGTCAGTACAAGTGAAGTATCGCAGACAGCCCAACCGGTTAAGTTGTGTATAAGAAGGGTAAAAATGTGGTCACGGGTCGTGACACCTCTTCACTTTCAGAACCATGACGACTCGATCTTCGTGACCTTTGTTCAGAATTCGAACCATATCCTTGTTCTTGATACATTTGTGGTGGTGGTGGATACATTTGGGGTAGTGGTGGATACATTTGGGGTAGTGGTGGATACATTTGGGGATAATGGGGCATGGGATAATTAGGATATGGCTGGGGTGGATAATAACCTTGTGGAGGTGGATAGTAACCATAAGGAGGTTGAAAATATAAAGGTCGTCCTGATGGATAATAGCCTTGATTACCAAATGATTCATTACTAGAAGCTGATCTTTGAGATGAAGAGCCTCCAGAAGTATCATGTTGGTGCTTCTTGGCTTTTCCCTTTGATCGAGCTCTATCTCTACTTCTATCCCCACTAGATTCAACAGATGGATGTACTCCATATTCTGACAAATCAAGGAATAATCTACCGGTAGCAGCAAGCCCAAATTCTCCTCCAAGTGGACTAAAAGGCTTATTTTCATTTGCACCACCACTATAATCAGCACCACTACCATCACCACCGGGTCCATCACCACCAGTTGGACTTGAACCCTCATCATCATCACTCTGAGTTGGTGATTGGCTTGTACTTGAATGAGGCAGATTTTGTTCTCTTGATTGATATGATTGTTCAACATTCATTTTATCATTAGAATTATCAGGAGGCAACCAATCAGAGTTTTGCCCATCTAACAAAGGATTTTCTTTCTCTTGTAGCCATTCTGAAAGTGGATCATCTTCTTCAAAGATATGGTCTAGGCTAATGGGATTGAAACTATCATTTATCTCCTTAATACTCCTCCTTTTTTGATGTCTCATCCTTAGCCTCATATTGTAATAAGTGTATACCATCTTATGAAGTCTTTCATATTTCAACCTGTTTCTTGTCTTGGTGTGTATATAGCTAAATGTGCTCCAATTTCTTTCACAATTAGATGCAGAAGTTGTCTGACTAAGCACTTTAATTGCTATTCTTTGCAATTCAGGAACACATGTGCCATATATCATCCACCATTCAGCTGCATAAATTAATTTAAAATAAATTTAATACCAATATAATTAAATAATATTAAAGAAATTAAAACTATTTAATTAATTATTTACCTGGATTCATTTGCTTCCAAGCTCTCTGTGCTTGTGGCGTACCGCATGTTTCTCTTTTATCTTGAAATACAAACAACTACATTGATAAAACATTACAATTATTAAATAAATGCAAAAAGGTAATTATATTTCTGATACATAAAGTAAAATTTTCAAGTATAAAATAGTGGTAAACACTAACCTGATTAGTCATCTGGATTTGATTATCCATAGAAGGTTCTAGTCTTTCTATCACTGCTTTTATACATTCTCTTGTTTTTATTAACACATCCGACGAAGATTTCACACCATATTGAAATTGGGGATTAAGATAATAACCTAAACATTGTTCATAACAATGAAAAAATAAGTAATAAAAAATAAATATATAAGCAATTTAAGCATATAACATAAAAATGTTATTTTACTTACCAGCTGAATGCAAGTGAGAATGCATAAATGTCCATCTATTGTCGATAATCCTTTCATATTCAGTGATGAATCGACATTCTTGTGCAATTGCTCGTTTAGCTCTATCCATTGCCTCATAAATAAAGCCCATTGTTGGTTTTTCATCACTATCCACAAGGCGCAATACTTTTACCAAAGGCTCATCAACTTTTATTATTTCACTTGCTTTTTTCCAAAAATCTTTTCCCAAAATAAATTTTTTTGCTTCATAAGCAGGTCCCGACTTTTGTTGCCCCCATTTAGATTCTTTAAATTCCTGCATATTTTAAATTAAGATTTAAACAATATATCAAAAAAAAACTAGATTTAAATAATTGTACTAATTATTAAGTGCTAACCTTTGAATTGAACATTTCTCTCAGACCTTGTTTATTCTTTGTTATTTCTTGCAATTGGATGAAATGGGTAGCAAATCGAGTGAGAGTAGGACGAAGTATTTGCCTTCCTTGAGTATATTTCTTCATCAAATCAACTGTCCAAATATGATTGTATATGAAACAAGTGACTTTCTTCGCCTCGTCCAATACTTTTTCCACGCTTTGCTTCTTCCCAATATCTTCAAGGCATAAATCCAAGTAATGAGCTGCACAGGTAGTCCAAAACAAATGCTTTCTTTTCAACATTAACTTTTTTCCAGCAGCCTTAAGTGCTACCTCATTATCGGTGACTATTTGAACAATATATTGCTCTCCGATTTCTTCCACAACTTGATTTAATAATTTGTAGTAAAATTTAGTATCTCTACTCTGAACACTAGAGACATCAACAGATTTCCAAAAAATGGTCCTTTTACTACAATAAACTAGAAAATTTATTATATGCATTTGATTCAAGCTGTTGGTCCACCCATCACACATTAAGGTAGCACCTAATTCACTCCAGTAAACCTTTAATCCATCAACCCATTATTTGACTTGTTGATACTCTGATTCCAAATATACATCAGAAACCTCATAAGGTGTTGGAAGCTTTACATTTGGTCTAATTTCTGCTGCTACAGAAACTAAATTGTGCAACCATGGAGAGTTTGCTAAATGAAAAGGAAGTCGATCGTATATAAAAAATTTAGATACTGATTCACCTAGCTTCTTTCTTAATGTCTTCATAAAAGAATTACTTAACTTCGGTTGCTTTACACTCTTGCTTCTAACCAATTCAGGTACTGCTCCCCTTAAAGAAACTTCAGAGTCACTTGGAGTGGATTTCCTTGTTCTTTCATTATAGTCAGTAACTGAGCCATGAGAGCTTCGTCTCTCTTCATAAATATTACTCAAACCACCAGTTCTTTGCCTAAATTCTTGCCTCATATGCCATTCACGTTGTGATTGAACACTTTCTCACATGGCTTGTCTCATAGCAGCATCTTCGTCTATGAATCCTTCGTAATCATAATCTTCCTCTCCTCTTAATTGAGAAATGAATTCATCTTTTCTCTTTTTGTTATCAATTTTTTTTTACTTTCTTGGAGGAGTTTCATCATACTTTCTCTAACAGTACCTTTTAATAATACAGTTAAGAAAAATAAAAATAATTAGTTGTACATGTTAATGTAATTTTATAATCTTTATTGAAAAATTAACATAATATTTATAACATACCGGTAACCTTGGGGCATGATGCAACATTGCCGGTCTTATAAGCTATATGCTCCTTGAAGCGTGTTATTCCTCCTCTTACGATTTTCCCGCAAAGTTTACATGACACATTTCCTTTTGAATTTGGTACAGGGATTCCAAAATGCCAACCGATATTATCACTTGGCCCACCTTCTAGTCCCTTACTTGGAAAATCCTCACTTCGTGATGTGCCTGAAATTTTTTGTTAAACAAATAAGTATAAATAAATGAGATAGAGTTATCACATTTTTTTATACAAAAAATTTGAATTTGAATAATTAATTAATCACATTTTCAACCATTTAAGAAGTAATAATAATTTAATTTATTACATTTACAATATCAATTTTTTTCTTGAATTACAATAATGTTCAACTGTATTAAAAATTTAATATTAATTTGCCACAATCAATTAGCTTAAACAATCATATTTATATATGAACATCAAATTATCAATATTAATTTTTTTCTTAAGTTATAATAATATTTAGTACAATACATTCAATTGCACTATAAATTTTACTTTTAAAATTAAATTAATAATTTAAATACAACCTTATCTAATTTTTTTTTGAAATTCAAATTACTCATTTCCTAATTTTTTTTTTATCATGATTCTTCTATTCCTAAACTTTTAATTCAAAGCCCATAACTATTAATACATATTAAAACAAAAATTTTTTTTATTGTTGCTGATGATGATTAATGATAGCTAGCAAATGCTCAAAATAAAAATAAATAATAATATGCTCCATTAAAAAAGTTAACAAAAAATTTAAAATCAACATGCTAAATAAAAGTAAAAACTAAAAACTACTTAATATTAACATGAGCTGTGCAAAAAAAAATACATTTAAAACAAAAAAAATCCAAACCGGTCAGTCCTCACTCTTAGTCCTCCTACCCGTGACTCCACCCAGCAATCTCCCTTCCGTCCCAACCCAACCCTCGGTCTCCTCTCAGTGGCTCAGTCACAAGCCGCCGGCAGCCTCCCTCAGCCTCACGATCACTCCCTCAGCCTCTCACCTTAGCGGCTTAGCTTAGCCTCCTTTCTTTTTTCCTTTCACCTCCCCTCATGCACGACCTTACCTCAGAGGCTCAGCTTGCTCCCAGCCTCACGACGCTGACCTCAGCCTCGCCTCAGTCTCCATTGGCTTCATTTCAACTTTCACCGTGGCTCCCTCGGTCCCTCCGTCCCCTTCTATCACGGATCATGCCGCCAGCCACCATGTCCGTCTGCGGCCGGCGGCGGTGCCTCCTTTCCTTTCGGCTTTCAGCCTTTCATCTTATCTCTCCAAAGCCTACTATGGCCTCACGGCCCTCACCCTTTCAGCCTCCTTTCCTTTCAGCGCCAGATCTGAATCTTCTAATCTGATCTAATCTAAGTCTCTCAAAGACTCAAACACCCACACCGCCCTCGCCCCATCACCCACTGTCCCATGCCTTCTCATCCTCTGATTTGATCAAAGTTAAAAAAAATGGTTAGCTGCTTACCTTTCAAAGATCTTGCTATGTTGTTGTGTTTGTTGTCTGTCTGTGGGTTGTGCCGTTGTGGCTCTATGTGAATGACTCTATCTCTGTTTGCTGTGTGAGTGTCTGTCTCTGTTTGCTTGTGAGTTGTGTTGTTTGTGACTTGCGAGTTGTGAATGTGGGTTGTTGTGTGTGAAAGAGTTCGGGTGAGTTGTGTGAGAATGAGACTATGGTCTCGCCTCGCCAGTGAGTCTTGTGAAGTTGTGAATGTGTGATCACTAATTGGGTTGTCAATTGTTTTGTGACACAGAGCTAATATTTTTTAGGTTGATGATTGATGATTGAAAGCTTTGGCGTTGTACTTGGGGAATCTGACTCTTCCTATCTGCTTCAGAAGCTTTTTTTCTTTTTTTTTTCTTGTGTCTGAAAGGTTTCTGAAAGGTAACGGTGGATAGCGACGATAACGGACCGCTATCACCGCTATCCTCCGTTACGCCATTTTATAACGGATGCTATTAGCCGCTATGGGTGTGAGCTGTACTCACACCCGCTATATCCGCAATAGCGGTGGCAGCCACCACCGCTACCGCGAGATAGCGGCCTCTATTTGAAACCCTGCTCTTAAGGACAACTTCTACCTGAAATTCAGATACATAAAGTAATTGATCTCTTAATGACAACTGCAAGAATCTTGCATCTTGAAACAATATAAGCACATACGATCTCTTTCTGAGTTAATATCATTCTTTGAGTCAATAAGCAGAGGACGTTTACTTCAGATTCAGCTCCATGAAGCTGCCTTACAACAGCAGTCACCTGATCTTTAGCATTCTAATTCAAACAAAATAAATAAATAAATAAACAAGCAAACAAATATATAAATAAATAAGGGATACAGTCTAGAGACAGCAAAAATTATTACATTAATTTAGAAAGAAGATAATGGTATAGCATTATACCAGACACCCAGAGACTACTTGCTGACATTTACCTCAACTTCAGATCTAAGAGAAAATCTCCTTGTCTACAACATCCTTAGTTTGCTTTGCATCCTTAAGAGCAGCTTGTGAAGATAAAAGAAAAGGAAATGATACAGTTCCTTTCCAGTGCACTTTCTTGAAGCTAAAATAGAAGAAAAAATTATGGATGTCCTCTTATCAGATGGACACTGTCATGTTTATCACAATGGTTGAAACTCAGAATTCAACTCATTTTGTAGTCTAGCAACAGGGTTGAGTTTGCCTAGCTTAAATCAACATTAAATAAGAAAAGAAAAAACTGAAGTAGAGCTGGCAAGGCTAGAATTAGTCATGCACGTATTGCAAACAGTGTATAATCCATATTTCCAATTACCACTATTTGACGCAATGCAGCCTGTCTTCTATAGATTGTAACACAAGAAGTTAGAAAAAGGTAAATAAAAAAAAAAGAGCAAAGTCCAATCACATTTGATATGATTATGGTCTTTATCGTTACCATAAATAATAAATAGATGAAAATAAATAAAAAAGTTAACAATAAATGTGTTAAGAATATAAACAATAAGAAAATTGAATAGAGAGAACATAAACTTTCTTGTATTTACATTAAAAAGAATATAGAATAAATTGATCTCTTCTAATAGGAAGAGTCAGCAGCCCTAAAAAGTAAATAAAAATAAAATAAAATAGCTCTCCTAATTCTAATAACAATTAACTATTTTTTCTCATTTATTTGTGATATTATCTAATAACAATTAACTAATTTTTCTCATTTATTTGCGATATTCTCTAATAACAATTAACTAATTTTTCTCATTTATTTGCGATATTCTCCTACTAATGTGTCATTCTAATTACTCCAAATATGGAAATCAGTAACAGCTAGATTTCTCCGAACAAATTCTCCTATTTTTTTCTCTCTTCTTTCTTCCAACACTCCTCATCAAGCTGGCATGACAATGTCTTCCATTGACGGGTTGCTTACTAAACTATCAAACTGTGCCTTGTGTAGTCCTCTAGTTAAATGTCAATAGCTTGACTAGAGGTAGGAATATAAGGCATGCAAATAAGACTAGTGCCAGTTTTCTCCTTAATGAAGTGTTTGTCTACTTCAACATGCTTTGTTCTATCATGGAGGATTGGATTATGAGCAATTGAAATGGCTACCTTGTTATCGTCGTAGAGCTCCATTAGATGTCACGTCAGAAAACGTGAAATTTTCAAACTAATTTTTTCTTTTCGATACTATCATTCTCATTTAAACATTCATTACCATTCGGTTTGCATTCGGTGTCAGTATAAGTTCACTCTATAACTTTTGATTACCAATCAATCTTTATAGCATATAATATTAATCAATGCATTATAAATAGAAGATCAGAATATAAATCATGACATCACAATTTATATTTCCATTTATATCAACTCAATTCAAATACATCCCACAGGTTCCTTTTGACATTCTTTGACATTTAATTGTACAATTTACATCCCAGATTAGAAACACATTAGCTGTGCATTTACTGTCTGTATACAGAAGCATAACACTTAACATATACCTGCTTATTTGCTACTTTAAACTTCTAGCAATTCTTTTGACTAACATTGAAGCTGTGGTCGCCACGTATACCGACGAACTATCTGAGATGGTGAGTGAGGGGGTGAGCTATAAAGCCCAGTAAGAAATTCGTATAAAAAGGCTTATAATATGCATAAATATATGCAAGTATCGAAAATATACTCTTTTACATAGAAAACATGAATTATTTAAATGAGGTACAGTGTCGAAAAAGATACTATAATCAGTTAGATAACCAGGCTGAGTACAGAAGGATGCTTTGGAGCACCTCATTTTTCTCGGTATCTAAATCCGACTAGAGGAATTTCTATTGAAAGTGTGCAGTTCAATAAATGTACATAATTCAATAAATGTTCATAAGTAACCTTTAACAGTGCATTTGTCGTTCAGATAAACAATTTAATAATTTCTCCATAAATAGTACAGTAATCAATTTAATGAATAGTAATAGAATTTAGAAAGCATATTTAATAAATATAAATAATTCTAAAATCTGTAATACATAATTAAAGCTTGGGAATGCCTGGGATGTCCAAGATTTTGCCACCCCAGATAAAATAGTGGAGACAAGGCAACACCTAATATACTCATGCATAACGACATATGGCTATAGCCAAAAGGTTGTCCATAGATGTACATAAGTCAGGTGTCATTTGGGACGCTGAATGATGGGACTAGGATCACTTAGCCATAGTAACAGTAATAGTAATAGTAGGGGTGCATGTACTTGTAAGCAGCTATGGGGCCAAAGTCTCAAAACAGTTTGTAAAACAATTCATTATAGTTTATGGAGATAAATTCAATAATATATATCTTCAGTCAGTCCATAAAATGTTTAATCAATAAATCAATATAGTTGAAGAATATAAATACACCAAATATTCTCAATTTAGAAATAATTGTCCAAAATATTTTATTTACAGTAATCAATACTATAGGAACATAGATATAGCACTAATAGCATAAAAATCATTAAAATCGCTATGAAAAATGGACTTACAAAATTTATGCACGTTTATGAACTTTTGAACTCTAACCCCCAAAATCATAATTTCACATCATTTCAAGTATAAATACCCTAATAGATGGTAGTTAGGATGGTTTAGTTCGTTTTATGAAATGTTGATAGCACAACAGTATAGCTTACTCTAGCCTACCTACATGAAAACTCAGTTTATAAACCCAATTCCAGTTCACATTTCCAAACCAAATATCAACAATCAGACTTATAAAAGGTACTTTTATTAAAACATGAACTACAGTATCCTTACGTCTTTTATACTTATTCCTTACCTATACAATGCCCATGTTAGTCATACAGTCCATTTTGTAGCTCGAAGTTGTAAGCAAGCATATATTTGCCTACTTTTCCATTTCACTCTTCTAACTTGGGAGCTATATAAAATCATTCATACAAGTTCAATTTCAAAATTTATACACAAAACATTCTTATAATTCATACTCATTAGCAGTTCAATTATCTTATCCAACTATGCAAACCAAAGTTTCACCATTTCATTATAGGAGCAGCTTACTATTTGTTAGAACTTTCTAACCTATCAGTACCATTCTATTCATAACTGAAACTATCGAATTCCAATTAATGTACCGTTAATCTTGTATGTAGCCTAACTTAATTCCCTATTTAGAAGTGTAAGGCTCACTTCCTAATTCATCCTGTGCTGTTACCAACAATTTTCCAAAGTTCAATCCAATTTTGGCACATTTTGCAAGATGGTTTCCTGACCTTTGGGCATTAAAAATTACATTACTAATTATAGGGATATCCAAAAATTATGAATCCAATATCATGTGAAACCTATTTCAATTCCCTATTTAGGAAGGTAAATTTCACAATTTTATCATTCCTGAATCATTTGTAATAATTCCTCACAATTACTTTGTTTTCAAGTGCATTTTGGCGGACTATCTACTAACCTCTATACATAAATTGGTCCATATCTAAATACAGCTTTGTCCAAATTGTGCAAACTCAAAACCATTATATTCCTGACTCATTTACTTTTTGGAAACGTATAGCTTGTAACCAAATTCATTATGATTTATTTTCTATAAAATTTCAAAGTTGATGCAGGGTATCTCATCTACGGTAGTGAGTGTCCTATACTCATTTGCCTATATCTCAAGCTACACAACTCCAAATACAGAAATTCCAAAATTAGCTTCTCCAAATCCAGAAATTCCAAAATTGGCTTCCTCCAAACTCAAAAGGCTATCTAACATAATTTTTTTTAGAATTTATCTAATTACAAGAACATTTAAACATGGAACTCAAAACTGGGCATTTCAGCAGAATTCACACTTCACTTTGTTTCTTGCCAAGTTAATACCCTTTTTGCATGGAAACATGTAATAAACCCTTAAGAACCCTTATGGCCAAAACCCTCATGGTATCATTCAATCATTTTCATTTCAAATTAAGGTTATATACATGTTAAATTACCATGAAATAATCGAAATCCCGCAAGATATTGGAAAACAGTGGGATATTTCCTCTTACCTCTCCATGTGTAGCCACTTCCAGCAGCGAAAACAAGCTTCAAATGGTCACTTTCATGGCTGGTTTGAAGATATGTGAGAGAGGATGAGGTGAGGAACAAGTTTTCTTAAGGGTGGAAGAGGGTTTGAAGCTTGTAGCATGGTGTTTTTCTTCCTATCTTTCTTTTCTTTTTTCTTTTTCTCTCTTTCACTCCCTTAGCCATTTTCATGGCTGTTTTGGATGGCACAAAATGGGTGGAGAGTGTGGTGTGGCCGGCCCTTCAAGAAGATGAGACAAAAACACCTCATTTAATTATTTATTTAATAATTAAATATCTTTGATGCCAAATGACAAGTTTGCCCTTACTTTTCCACTTTATTACTAAGGTTTGTTTGTTTTTCAGTCAAATTCATTACTACAAAAATTCATTTTCCTACCAAGATCCAAACAAGGCCTTAGTCACTTTTTCAAAGCTCATTATTAATCTTAAAATATCTACACTTGAGAAATGACCATTTTGCCCATTTAAAATTTATTATTTCCACTTATGTCCTACTTATTATTTTATTATTTTAAAATCTGATTTTCATTTTAATTTTTATTTAAATATATTCATTTATAATAATATAGGTCAAACATTGGCTATTAGTGGGGTTTGATCGGTCTTAGGGTGTGAAATTACCAAAATAGCCTTAAACGAAGGCTTTTTGGCTCGGTCGTGTTGTTTTTAGCATTTTCGTGTGATTCAGTTCACGGGCTGGATCCACATGAAACTTCTTCATGCGAGGATTTATCTATGACAATCTATGGGTCAGAAGTCAAATTGGGCTGACCATTATTCAGGAAAGTTCTCCCAGCCTATGAACAAAATTATCATTTTTGAATTGTTGCATGCAAACCTAGGCATGCTCAAACGAAGGAATTTCGAAAAGTGGTCTCCTTACCAGTTATGTATTTTAGGCTCAAATTTAACATTTTTCCACTTCTATCCTAATCCGAGTTAAGGATAATCCTATGAGGCACACATTGCAATTTCTTACTATACTTGTAAAGCATAGCATTAACTGTAGCTTCTTTCAATATTTCTAATAAAACCCTAATTAGGACATATTGCACATTATGAATAAATTAAACTTAAAATATAGTCTACTCTTTCAAAACAGCTTCAAATCATAATGATTCTCGCATGGGTCCCAAATTCCTTACCTTTAACACTCCCACTATTCGAAAATCTTAGCCATTAACCTTTACTCATTCTTTCCCATATATCTTCAATCTTAGTGAATTCATATGAAAATTGGGGTTCTCGCATTAGAGATGAAGCTGGGATCTTTAATTCTTCCAAAAGCCTTTTAATCTATATCATTTCACATATACCATGTGCAACTGATCTAAATTTTGCTTTTGCACTACTATTAGCTACCACACTTTGTTTTTTACTCCTCCAAGTAACCAAGTTACCTCCTACAAATGTGCAGTAACTTGAGGTTGATCTTCCGTCTACAATACTTCTTGTCCAGTCTGTATCAATATATGCATCAACTTGTAAGTGGTCATGTTTCTCGAAAAAATAGTCCTTTGCCTAAAGTTCCCTTCAGATATCTTAAAATCCTACACGGCTTCAAAGTGGTGTTGGCAAGGAGAATGCATAAATTGACTTACCGTACTCACAACAAAGGCTATGTCAATTCTAGTGTGTGACATGTAAATTAGTTTCCAACTTGTTAACTTTAAATTGCCATATATATTTTGAAATGACAAAAACTTAAGTAAGATTTAATGTTATAATTCATATTGTAAATTTGCCTTATCACACATGATTTTCTCAATCCATTTTCAAGTGATCATATCAAGCATTAAGACCATGATTCAATTACATATTCTTATTGGTCTTAATACTTCATAAAATGTTTTGAATATTTTAGAAAATCACTTGATGAATTTTTGGACCATGTTTTCATCAGAGAAAGTCAAGAAAAACTCCCACAAAAATGCCAAAATGTTTTGGGCTGAATTAGGATCAAAGACCACATCATTTCTAACCCAAAAAGTGCAGGAAATAGCTTTATGGAGGCATGGGATTGATCCCCTAAGGGAAGGGATCGATCCCTTCAAGGCAGAATGATCCTCAAGCCCAGAATAAGCAATTTGGAAGCTTGGTATCGATCCCCTATGGAAAGGGATCGATCCCTTTGCCCGAAAATAGCCTATAACGGCTAGTTTTTGTGAGACAACGGTCATATTCAAGTTTTGGCTCCACCCAACGGCTAGAATACATCCAAGGGACTATAAATAGAGGCTTAGAAGCTAAAGAAAGTAAGAGGAACTGCTCAGAAATTCTATTCATCATCTTCTTCATTCTCCTCAAGCCTCAACAACAAATCAAGAGCTACAAAGTCTTCATCTTCCATCATTCTCATATTCTTTGTATAGAATAGCACAAATCTTGTATAGGCTTTTTCCTTATGCTTAAACATTGTAATCACTTGCCTATCTAGAGGCCCTTCTTTGATTACATAATTTGTAAACACAATCATTCCTTGTAAAAGGGGAGGTTTCTCTTTAGCCTAAGAAAAAGAGGGAGGTTTCTCTTTAGCCTAAGAAAAAGAGGGAGGTTTCTCTTGAGCCTAGAAAAAGAGAGAGGTTTCTCTTGAGCCTTGAAAAAGAGGGAGTGTAATACAAATTCAAAGATAGTGAATTTGGAGAAAATCCTTGGGAGCGTCTCAAGGTAGAGGACGTAGGCAAGGTAGCCGAACCTCTATAAATTGATTGTGTAAATCTCTCTCTCCCTACTCTTTTTTTACTTGCGATTATATTGTGTTTATTGCATTGAACTTGGATTGCATGCTTGCCTAGCTTAGAGAACTTAGAAAATATCAATCTAAGCTAGAGAATTTAGAGGAACCAAAAAAACAAACCTAAGGTAGTTAAAAAATGATTCACCCCCCTCTCCGTATAGCCTATAGAGCCAACACAACTAATCTTTGATACATTTCTCTATCCTTCAACTTTTTAGTAGTAGTAAGTTAAAGTTTCAAATTTGGTTCAATTGGAGTCTTGGTTGCCTTACCCCATCATCCTTGTTTCACCATGTAAGTACAACAGATACTTACATTGATTGACAAAGGTACCTTCCTTGGATCTAGCAAATTCCATCCCAAGAAAGTACTTTAGTGCTCTTAGATCTTTGATTTGAAAGTCCTCAGCAAGTTTTCTTTTTCAACCTTTCAACCTTTGCACCATCATCCCTAGTTGTGATGATATCTTCTACATATACAATCATGACAACAAGTTTACCTTCTCTTGAGCACTTGTAAAACAGTATGTGATTAGCCAGACATAGGATGTACCCATGGCTCTTTACTGCTTTCCTAAACCGTTAAGACCATGCTTTAGGTAACTACTTAAGGCCATATAAGCATTTTTTTTCAACCTATAAACCTTGTATTTGCCATGGTTATCCTCAAAACCAGCTGGGAGATTCATGAAGACTTCCTCCTCCAAGTCCTCATTCAAAAATGTATTCTTGACATCTAATTGGTGTAGTGGGCAATTAAAATCGACAGCTAGAGATAGCAACATCCTAATAAAGTTTATTTTTGGCACTACAGTAGAGGTATCTTGTAATCTACCCAATAGGTTTATGTAAAGCCTTTTGCCACTAGCCTTGCTTTATATTGTTCTGCACTTCCTTCATCTCTACATTTCACGGTGAAGACCCACTTGCACCCTACCAGTCTCTTGTCTTTGGCTAAGCTAATAATATCCCAATATACTAATAACTCTATGAAAATAGAGTTATTTTATTACTTTATTGATTAATAGTTATTTAATATCCCAATGATATTATTAATTATTCTCCTAATTTTATTAAATTCCTCATATTTTGCAGAAAAATAAATTTTAGAGGAATTTCAATCCTTTCGGTAGAAATAGACTGAAAATGGGCAAGGAAAGAGACTGGACCATAAAAAGACAAAGGGGCAAGACTCATCATTTTCTCTCTCCTCTCTTGACACCTAGCATGCCACATGTCATCATCCTACTCACTATTAGTGGATAAGTACAAAGGACACATGGAGAACATATGGAAGACACATGCCCTTGCCACCTTGTATGCTTATGTGGACTAGAAGACAAAAAGGAATGTGCTAGAAAGGGTGAGTTGTTCATGGCTGATGTGGGCACTTAAATGGCATGGAAATATCTATTTTGAAGAGCCAAGGACATGAGGACAAGTGGCAATTAATGCTAACTCATCTAGGATAGGAAATTACCATTGTATCCCTAGGTTAAGTGACTATATAAGCAACTTTATGAGATCTCGCTTTGGGTGGGCTACATAGGGTTTAGTTTCTTTATTTTTCCAGCACATTTGCATGTTTTTAGCAGCTTAGAGCAGCCACCATTTTACTTGCTTTATGTTCTTTAAGTTTCTTAATTAAATTTACTTGTTTTCTTATTATTTCTTTTAAATCTTCACTACTTTCTTGCAAGTTTTAATTTAATGTTTATGTGTTCTTTAATTTCCAGCACTTTAATTATCTTCTACTCCTTCTTCTTTTATTTTGTTTATGATTGAGCTCCATGTTCATGGGAGCTTGTGAGGTTGAAAAATTGCCTCTTTAGCTTTTGTGACAGAACTTGGTCCGTAGCTTTATTTTCTATTTTTGTTTACTGTTTTTGCAATTTTTTTCATGGCTGATTATATTTTTAATTTACTGTGTTGAAGGTCATTTTTAAGGGGTTATTTCAATTTTTAAAGATTTTGTAAAATAAAAATCCAAAAAGAAAAAAACAAGCTTTAGGCATGAATAGCTTTTGTTTCTTGCCATTTTCGATTTAGTGACTTTCCAGCAGTGGCATCATTCCTTGGGTTTAGTTTTAGTTCTGTTTTGTGTTGTTTTTCATGTCATTTAAAAGTTCTTTCAAGGATATAATGTGTTATGAATTATAGGGTAGTGTTTAGAAGGTATTTGATTAAAGGTTTCATATAGCATTCACTTAGTTTCATCTTGCATTTTATTTTACATTTTCTAGCACTTTAGGTGTTAATGTAAGGCGCTTGTAGGTTCTGTCTTCAGCTAGTTTAAGGTACATTTTTAATAGTTTATTGTTACAATTACATTATATCAAAGCTAGTAAATATCTAGGATTCAATTAGAGTAAGTTACATAGGCATTTCATTGCATTCATTACATCTACATGCAATTTTGTTTTCTGTTTTAATGGTCTGGTTGACATTATTAATAGGAATTACTAAGACCTGTTTTCATGCTTTCTAAGCTTCACTTAGGTCTCTTAAGGTCTTAGATACATCAAATTTTAATTAGGAAATTTTAAGAAAGCATATAGGATAGGTTTCATGGCATTTTCATAACATTACTCATAATTAAATTTTATTTTCCTGATCAGTTTTCAAGGTCTGTGTGCATTTAGTTGCTGCTGTCTAGGGGTGTTTTAAGATGTGTTTAAGTAGTTTTAGATCACATTTAGACTATAGATTCATCAGATAAATTTTTAGGCTAGCTTAGGATGCATTTCCGCCGCATTTCATAAAATTTTTGGCATTAATTCCATGTTAGGCATCCTTGCATTATAAATTCTGTCCAGATTTTCAGCTGCTGTTTTAGGCATCTTCTAGGGGTAGTTTCATCATATTTAGTCCATTTTAGGTTCATATAATTAGTGGTCTAAGTGTAGGTTAAGTTAGATAATTTTTCATGAGTTACATTTTCAATTCAATTTTGAATTAAATTTCAATTCTGTCCAGGTTTTATATTCACATTAATTCTATGCATTTAGGTATTATTTTAGGTACATTTTAAGTGTCTTAGGGTAGTATTCATATAGTTCTTTGATTAGGTAAAGTTTGGTTTAATTTCAAGTTCATTTACTTAGGCATTTTCATGCATTAGTTTAGGAACTTCATGCGTTAATTCATTTTTCTTTCAATTGCATTAGTTTTGATTTATTTATTTTTTAACATGTTCATGCATTTTTATTTTCATTTTAGAATTTTCATGCATATTTTCATTATTTGCATTTTAAACTCATACAGTTAGGAAATTACATTTTTACTCTTCTATTTTACTAAGTTACATTTTTGTTTCTTTTCTTTTGCAGTTATTTTTTTTCATCATTTCCACTATAAGTATTTCTTAATTTTTTTTAATTTCAATTACTTTTATTTTATTTTAATTTTTTTATTTTAATTTAATTTATTTTATTAATTTCATTTATTTTATTTTGTTTTGTTAGCCTTTGTAGATCACTCTCAACTAAATTCATAATTTGCTAAGATATACCATAGATAATAGTATCCGGTACTTAGCTAGGCTTCACGACACCAGTCTTTATGAGACGATATTTTTGGACTTACCTCCATATTACTTGAAGACCATATGCACTTGTGTGTAGACTCCTTTTCGGGTCGACAAGTTTTTGGCACCGTTTACGGGGACTGGGTGTAGATTTAGTTAATATTGGAGAACTTATGCTTAGGTATAGTCTTAGCTTGCACATACTTAGTTTTGTAAATATTTAGAGCCTTAAGTTAGACTAGTAAAACCCTTAGTTGGATTTTCTCTCTTCTTTTCTTCTCTTTTATTTTCTTTCTAGAGACATACCATTAGGACTGTTGATTTTTGCATGCATAGAGCCAAGAGCTATGAATTCTTTCCCTTAGATCTTGAAATTGAGAAAACAGTTAGGAAAATTAAAAGGGAATCCAAAAAACAAATTGTTCTGCTGCAATATCCAATGGCAGATAATAGAGAGCTTAGGACAATAGGGGATTACGCTGTCCTAACCATAGGGGATATTACATTGGTATTAGGAGGCCATCGATTCCAGCAAATAACTTTGAGATCAAGCCAGCCATCATTCAGATGATCTAAACATCGATGCCGTTCAGTGGGTTGCCACATGATGATCCACATGCACACTTGGGCATTTTCCTTGAGATCTATGACACCTTCAAGCACAATAGAGTCTCTGAAGATGTGATTAGGCTTAGGTTATTTCCCTTCTCTTAGGGATAGAGCGAAGAGCTGGTTAACCTCCTTACCTCCAAGATCTATCACTACATGGGATGAGCTAGCCCAGCAGTTCCTAGCTAAATTCTTTCTTCCTTCTAAGATGGCCAAGCTTAGAAATGATATCTCCTCTTTCACCTAATACGACACTGAGTCATTGTATGAGGCTTGGGAGCATTATAAGGACCTACTTAGGAAGTGTCCACACCATGACCTACCCTTATGGATGTGCAAACCTTCTACAATGGTCTAACTAGCTAAAATAGAATGATCATCGATGCTGCTGAAGGAGGAGCCTTGATGTGCAAGATGGAGGAGGAAGCTTATAATCTGCTGGACAAGATGGCCACTAATAATTATCAATGGTCAGCTGAGGGACATGCACCTAGGAAGGCAGCTGGTATCTACGAGCTTGATGCTCTCCCTACATTGACTTCACAGATTGCCACATTGACAAAGAAGGTAGAGTCCTTAAGTACCCAATCCTTTCCTAACCCTAATCTTGTCCTTACAATACAGAGTCCGTTTAATGTATGTAATTTGTGTGGTGGCACACACTCGATAAATAGGTGCCCACTAAACTTAGAGTCGGTTTAGTATGTTGTCCCATCCCAAAGGCAACAGAACAACCTTTTTGCGAGCAACTATAATCTAGGGTTGAGAAATCACCCAATCTCTCATGGAGTCAAAACCAGGGCCAGTCCTTTAGTTCTATATCTTTAAGCCCTTCTGTTTTTCAACCTCTACCCTCTTATGTACCACCACACTAGCAGTACCTCTCTCAATAGTTTCATCACCCATCATCTCTACCACCTGTTCAGCCCCACCCTGCACTTAAAAAGAAGCCTTTGCTTGAAGAGATGTTCACTTAAATCATTTAGAATCAAGCTACTTCCATTAAGAACTTAGAGATTCAAGTGGGGTAGATAGCACAGTCACTTAGTCAACACCCTTAGGTATCCTTACCTAATACAACTGAGACTAATCCTATTAAGAGACCAGGTAAGAAGCATTGCAGCGTAGTTCAAAAAGATGGAAAGTTAGGAGATGTTGAGGAGCAGTTGATTGAGGAGGTGGAGTTAGAACATGAAGTCGAGCTTACTGCATCTGATGTGGTGATTTTAGTTGAGCCTAGCTCTTGCTTGCCTAATATTTATGATATTTAGGGCTTAGCCCCTATAATAGCTCTAGAGCCCATTCCTATTGATCTAGTGAAGACTGTTAAGCCTAGCTCCTATCAGCCTATCAATTATAGTTCTCATATACCTTTTTCTTAAAGATTTGTAAAGCTTACTTTTAGTGAGCCTCTCCTTACACCAGAGCTAGTAGCACATACTAAGAAGTGCAAAGCTATCATAGAGAGTCATATCAAACCTAAGACAAGTGATCCAGGCAGCTTCACTATCCCTTACACTATCACTAATCATTTCTTTTATAATGCCTTTTGTGACCTAGGGTCTAGTGTTAGCCTTATGCCTTTAGTGGTATGTAAGAGGTTCGGATTAGGGGAAGTTAAGCGTACTAAGACTACTCTTCAGATAGCAGATAGGTCTGTTAGGTACCTTAGAGGAGAGGTAGAAAATGTTCCTATCTAGTTTCATCATTCTAGTAGACTTTTTGATATTGGATATGAAGAAGGACACTACTATTCCTATTATCTTAGTGTAAGGCCCCATTCCACATAGCAAGGTCACCTTACAACGTGAGGTAGCAGTCGCCCATCCTCACCAACGTATTGTCCACTTTGGGCGATTGCCACCCTCACGGCTTTATTCCTTACTGAGACGCATCATTTCATGTTCGAAACCAGGACCTCCTCAAGTATCCGAGTTCTACATACACGTTACCATTTGGACAACTTGTCCAAATGGTATGGTGTATGTAGAACCCAGATACTTGAAGAGGTCCTGGGTTCGAACGTGGAATGACACGTCCTAGTGGGGAATAAAGCCGCGAGGGCGGGGATCACCCAAAGCAGACAATACATTGGTGAGGTTAGGCGACCACCACCTTAAGTTGTAAGGATAGGTGACCCTGCTGTGTGGACTGGGTCGGTTCCTTACAATTAAAAACGGGCATTTTTTTTGTAGAACCAAGATACTTCAAGAGGTCTTGGGTTCGAACGTGGAATGACGTGTCCCAGTGGGGAATAAAGTCATGAGGGCGGTGATCTCCCAAAGCGGACAATACGTTGGTGAGGTTGGGCGGCCGCCACCTCACATTGTAAGGATGGTCGACCCTGCTGTGTGGACTGGGTCGGATCCCTACACTTAGGTAGACCATTTCTCACTTCAGGGAAAGCACTTATAGATATGCATCAAAGGGAATTGATTTTTAGGCTTCAGGATAAGGAGTTTAAATTTTGGATAGATAGAAGAGTTGATAAGGAGGGTTACCCTATTGGTTTTGAGAAGGACTTGGCAGTAGAAAAGGATGTTAATGAGAGGTTTTTAAAGAATGATCATGCCAAGTCCTTTGAGGTGGTTGTTATTGATTTTGTGATACTAGATGATGGGAGTTTTGGGCTCCTTAAGATTAATGGTGAAGGATTCATCAAGGATGTGGCTGATGAAAAGGATGTGAATAGGAGATTTTGTAGAAGCTATCCTACGATATCCATGTCACCCTACAAGGCCTTGATTAAGAGAGCACTATCTACTATGAAAAATACTTTATTGAAGAAAGATTTCACTACTCCCATTGAGCCTGAGCTCGATTGATCTTTTAGCTATACAGCTTCATGAAAGTCATGCTAAGGACTATAAACTTAGCAAGCTTCATTTTTTTCATTGTTATTTTCTTTTCTTTTGTATAGTTTTTTATCTTGTTTCTCTTTGTTCTGCTCTTGAAGGTTGTTGGCTCTTATAGGCAATACCGAGAGGGGGGTGAATCGGTTCTTTGCTAACCTTAAGCCCGTTTTTCGGTTCTTCTAAATTCTCTAGCTTAGATTGATATTTTCTAAGTTCTCTAAGCTAGGCAAGCATGCAATTCAAGTTCAATGCAATAAACACAATATAATCGCAAGTAAATAAAGAGTAGGGAGAAAGAGATTTACACAAGCGATTTATAGAGGTTCGGCAACCTTGCCTACGTCTTCTACCTTGAGACGCTCCCAAGGATTTTCCCCAAATTCACTACACTTGAATTTGTCTTTACAATCCCTCTTTTTAAAGGCTCAAGAGAAACCTCTTTCTTTTTCTAGGCTCAAGAGAAACCTCCATCTTTTTCTAAGGCTAAAGAGAAACCTCCCTCTTTTTCTAGGCTTAAGAGAAACCTCCCCTTTACAAGGAATGATGAGATACAAATAATGTAATCAAAGAAAGGCCTCTAGGTAGGCAAGTGATTATGGAAATAAAGCACAATGAAAACCTATACAAGATTTGTGCTAAGCACTACAAGGAATAAGAGAGTGATAGAAGATATTGATTTCTAGCTCTTGAACTCTTTGATTTGCTTGAAGAGATGAAGAAATTGAAGAATGATATGTCTTGGGTGCTCTCCCTTGTTTCTTCAGCTTCCAAGCCTCTATTTATAGTCCCTTGGATGTATTCTAGCTGTTGGGTGGAGCCAAATCTCGAGTATTACTGTTGTCTCACAAAAACTAGCCGCTATAGGCTATTTTTGGGCAAAGGGATCGATCCCTTTCCATAGGGGATCGATCCCTTTTGTCCAGAATCTTGATTCTGGGCTTCAGGGACCTTGGGAAGACTTTCTGCCAAAAAAGGATCGATCCTGCTACAGTGGGGATCGATCCTTTTCTTCCAGAGGGCATTTTTCCTACACTTTTGGGTTAGAAATGATATGGCCTTTGATCCTAATTCAACCCAAAACATTTATAAGCTTTAAGAGAGTTTTTCTTGACTTTCTCAAATGAAAATATTGTCCAAAAACTTATAAGTAATTTTCTAAACTTATGTTCAATAATTCTTGAGAAAATTACTGAATATTGAAAACCATTTTATAAAGTATTAAGACCAATAAGAATATATCATTAAATCATGGTCTTAATGTTTGATATGAACACTTAAAATGGATTGAGAAAATCATGTTTGATAAGGCAAATTTACAATATGAATTAAACCATTAAAGCTTACTTAAGTTTTGTCATTTCAAAATACCTATGGCAATTTAAAGCTAACAATCTCCCCCTTTTTGATATGACAAAACTTAATGTAAATTTGCTTTGAAAATTCTTTGATAGAATACTCCCCCTCAAATAAAGCAGGATTTTATAAAGCCCCCCCTTAATATAAGCATGGGTTTTGAAAATGAATTTTCAAACTATTTCTCCCCCATTATCTCTCCCCCTTAATATCTCTCCCTTTTAATATCTATCTCTTCCCCTTTTTGTCGTAGCAAAAAGAAGGAAAAATAATAAAAGATATGCTCCCCCTAAAATCATGGCTATGTGAGAAGAAATAAAAATGTTCCATCCAACAAGAAACATGTTAGTACATGGGACTCATAGCACAAATAAATAAGTCAATATTCACAAAGAGTATGAAATATTCAGGCAATGAATATGACTTATGATCCTATACCAATTGTTTATAAATAATTTTGATACCAATTGTTGATAAGTAATTTTGCAAGAAGGTTCCAATTGGTAAGAAGTCAAGCAAGCAACTAAGTATATCAGTTGTTCTCTAAGATCCAACTAAGGTGCATGGCAATACATCATGATTATGAGCTGAAATTATATAACATATCATATGCATGTGCTCATAAATCACGTTCAAGCAAGAGTGTGCATAGAATCAAAACATATAGCAATTAACTTCAAATTCTAGCACACAAGAGTTTCATACAAAAATATCCTAAGAGAATTCTTCTCTATTTGTCATTTCAAACCAAAGAGCATGAGAAGAATTGGCAATTTAAAGCTCATACCAATTGGCAATTTAGATTTGGCTTACCAAGTATTGAAAATATGGTTGCCAATGATATTAATTGTTATTTCAATCTAAATACCAATTGTTACTAATGGTTGACTTAGTCATTTTGCATGAATCTAATATCTATGTGTAGTGTGTTCATGTCAAGAAATTAGTCATTCTAAATATGCAAGAACACAAGACACATCATCAAATATGCATATGGATCAATTAAACATAAGCATACTATCATAAAGTATTAATCCATATTCATATTCACAAAATTATACCATATGGAAGATTAAAAAAAATCAAGGAATTTAAGCAAACACATTTTCTTCCATGGTTTTAATTACAAAAATCCTATGCTCATTTTTCAATTCAAGTCCTTAACCAATTATGAGCAAGGAAAGATTCAAAATTACCATTTTAATCAATGAAGAGCCATATCTCTAGTTGTTATCATCATTTAACGTTCTAGAGGGTATATGCTATTTTAACTAAAATGGCTTCACCTAAGTGAATCAATATTATCAAGCTAAAATATATTTTATCATTAAAATCCATAAACTATGAGTGAGGTTAAGCACATAATATCATGAAAACAACTATTCTCATCTCATAGGCATGATTGTTGATTCAACTTAAGTAAACATGCATGTTCAACATCAAAACAATCAAGATACAATGCATGTATATCAATAGTTGGTGTTGTCATTAAAGCCCAAGTTCTTTACCAATTTGGCCATAAAAGAATTTTAAGTTCATGAATGATAAAGTTTCATGCTTTTGAACATTTAGGATCCATTTACCATCATAAATTATAGGCCAATGATCATTACCAATTGTTGAATTTATATTTGAAATCAATCCACTAGATATATAATTATCATGAAACCTAGTGTGGAATTGATAAGTCAAGCTAAGAGACATAATCCTATAGGCATGCTTGACTAAGATGAACAAAAAAAATATGAAGAATACTCATTAAGTACAAGTTCATCAAATTCTCAAGTATATCCATAAATTCTTGAAATAAATCTTAAAAATTATGTTTAAGCATTCATTGAAAATATATTTCAAGATTATTTCAAGATTTATGCAATTCATGAATGTTTTCAACAAGAAAAATGATTTTGCACTTGTGAGCTCAAGAAAAATGATATTGATTGTTGAAGGTGATACCATTTGTTGGAAATGATATTAATTGATGAAGTTGAGGCATGATATCAATGAAAAATGAATTTTCATACATTAAAGATCATCAAAAAGAAGGTAAAACAATGAATTTTAAGTTGAGAGGAGAGAAAATATCAAAACAATGAAAAGATCTTCTCAATTTTAGTTGAAAACATGCAGGAGTGCCTTTTCTGGCCTGGGGGGATCGATCCCTCATAGTTTCCTGCAGATTCTGCAGTAGTTTTGACAGAAAATTCAACTTGTGAGGTACCAAAACTTGCCTACGACCTCTACCTTGAGACGCTCCCAAGGATTTCCCCAAATTCACTACACTTGAATTTGTCTTTACAACCCCTCTTTTTAAAGGCTCAAGAGAAACCTCTCTCTTTTTCTAGGCTCAAGAGAAACCTCCCTCTTTTTCTAAGGCTAAAGAGAAACCTCCCTCTTTTTCTAGGCTTAAGAGAAACCTCCCCGTTACAAGGAATGATGAGATACAAATAATGTAATCAAAGAGAGGCCTCTAGGTAGGCAAGTGATTACGGAAATTAAGCACAATGAAAACCTATACAAGATTTGTGCTAAGCACTACAAGGAATAAGAGAGTGATAGAAGATATTGATTTCTAGCTCTTGAACTCTTTGATTTGCTTGAAGAGATGAAGAAATTGAAGAATGATATGTCTTGGGTGCTCTCCCTTGTTTCTTCAGCTTCCAAGCCTCTATTTATAGTCCCTTGGATGTATTCTAGCCGTTGGGTGGAGCCAAATCTCGAATATTACCGTTGTCTCACAAAAACTAGCCGTTATAGGCTATTTTCGGGCAAAGGGATCGATCCCTTTCCATAGGGGATCGATCCCTTTTGTCCAGAATCTTGATTCTGGGCTTCAGGGACCTTGGGAAGACTTTCTGCCAAAAAGGGATCGATCTTGCTACAGTGGGGATCGATCCTTTTCTTGCAGAGGGCATTTTTCCTGCACTTTTGGGTTAGAAATGATATGACCTTTGATCCTAATTCAACCCAAAACATTTATAAGCTTTAAGAGAGATTTTCTTGACTTTCTCAAATGAAAATATTGTCCAAAAACTTATAAGTAATTTTCTAAACTTATGTTCAATAATTCTTAAGAAAATTACTTAATATTGAAAACCATTTTATAAAGTATTAAGACCAATAAGAATATATCATTAAATCATGGTCTTAATGTTTGATATGAACACTTAAAATGGATTGAGAAAATCATGTTTGATAAGGCAAATTTACAATATGAATTAAACCATTAAAGCTTACTTAAGTTTTGTCATTTCAAAATACCTCTGGTAATTTAAAGCTAACAAAGGTACCTTTCGTGGCCGCACCCTTCGTTGAGCTTCGCAATGTCATGCTTGGGACATTAGGGGAGTTTCCTATTCTGTTCTTCATTTCTTTATTTTATTTGCATACTGAGGACATTGTGCACTTTAAGTTTGGGTGAGGGGATTAACTTGAGCAATTTTCAAAAGTTTTGTATAAAAATTTAAAAAATCTTTCAAAATTTTTGAAAATTTGTGCTTAAATGATTTGTTTTAGGATGATTTAAGTGCTTAGCATGTTATTTTCCCATAATCCTATGATATTACCCCTTGATTTGGTCTGATTCTGATTGACTAAGAAGCATGATTGTGGTGAAAGCATGAAGTTGAATTCTTGAATTTGTCTTGACTTTGATTGTGATATCCTTACTTTTATGCACATGTCATGATCATAGATTTGTATGCATATTTAGAGAACGCTAATGTGGACATAGGATAGCATTGATTCATTTGATTTTGCGCATCATATTCTAGAATTTACTTGATTAGGAAAATGATTTAGGCCATCCTTGGATCGTTTGAGCCTTTCTAGCTAACCTTTTACATATTTTATCCGTAGTCACCCCTCTAAGCCAAATTAGCTTTTTTTTGTATATACACCCACATTGTTACTATCCATTAGCCAAATAACTATATTCTCCTACCTTTTAGCCCGAAAGCATGTGATTAACTAGGAAATCATTAGAGCTATGTACATATAGGTATAGGAAAAGGAAAAAGAAAAAGAAACAAAATGAAAAGAAAAGAAAAAGCAAAAATAAATAATAAAAATATATAAAAAGAAAAAAGAAAAAAAAGAAGACGAAAAGAAAAAGAAAAGCAAAAAAAAAATATAAAAAAAAAGAAAAAAAAGCAAAAAATAAAGTGTATAGTAAAGGAAATAAGTTTGGGGGGTTGGTTAGAGCTCTAAACATCATAGATCCTAGTGAGTAGTTCATGATTAGGGGTTGAGCCTAAATTTCCTTTATCATACCTTAACCCTAGCCTTATATTTCAAGCTTAATAAAGACCTATTGATTCTTGGTTAACTGTAACTACATTAGTGGAGAGAGAAGTGAAAAGCAAACATATGGAAGTGATCACTTGTCATTGACTTTGCATCTTTATGTTTGCATAAACTAATCTGAATTATGTACTTTAAAGTGAGACTAACATTACACACATAAGAGGATTCTAATTTGGGTTAAGACTTATGATTGAATGATACCTAGTGCTTGATCTATGATTGTGAGACATTGATATTGGGATTTGTACGTTATCTTTGAGTATGATTGAGAAAATAAATATGCTTTGTACTTGTCGTCTCCTATTTATGTTTTGTTTTGCTTAAGAACAAGCAAAAGCTCAAGTTTGGGAGTATGATAACTCTATGAAAATAGAGTTATTTTAGTACTTTATTGATTAATAATTATTTAATTGCCCCATGATATTATTAATCATTCTTTTAAATTTATTAAATTCCTCATATTTTGCAAAAAATAAATTCTAGATGAATTTCAGTTTTTTCGATAGAAAATAGATTGAAAATGGGCGAGCAAGGAGATTGGACCACAAAAATACAGAAGGGAAAGACTCATCATTTTCTCTCTCCTCTCTTGACACTTAGCATGCTACATGTCATCATCCTACTTACTCTTAGCGGGTAAGAACAAAGGACACATGGCCAACACATGGCCAACACATGGAGAAAACATGCCCTTGCCACCTTGCATGCTTATGTGGACTAGAAGACAAAAAGGAAAGTGCTAGAAGGGGTGAGGTGTCCATGGCTGATGTGGGCACTTAAATGGCATGAAAATATCTATTTTGAAGAGCCAAGGACATGAGGACAAATGGCAATTAATGCCAACTCATCTAGTATAGGAAATTACCATTGTATCCCTAGGTTAAGTGACTATATAAGCAACTTTATGAGACCTCACTTAGGATGGGCTGCATAGGGTTTAGTTTATTTATTTTTCGAGCACATTTAAATGTTTTTAGTAGCTTAGAGCAGCCAGCATTTTACTTGCTTTATGTTCTTTAAGTTTCTTAATTAAATTTACCTTTTTCTTGTTATTTCTTTTCAATCTTCACTACTTTCTTGCAAGTTTCCATTTAATGTTTATGTGTTCTTTAATTTGCAACACTTTAATCATCTTCTACTCCTTCTTCTTCTTTTATTTTTGTTTATGATTGAGCTTCATGATCATGGGAGCTTGAGAGGTTGAAAAATCAACTCCTTAGCTCTTGTGACGGAACTTAGTCCATAGCTTTATTTTCTATTTTTGTTCACTATTTTTGCAAGCTTTTTCATGGCTGATTATATTTTTAATTTACTATGTTGAAAGGCAGTTTTAAGGGGTTATTTAAGTTTTTAAAGATTTTATAAAATAAAAATCCAAAAAAAAAAAGAAAAAAACAAGCTTTAGGCGCGTATAGCTTTTGTTTCTTGCCATTTTCAATTTAGTGACTTTCCAGCAGTGGAGTCATTCCTTGCGTTTAGTTTTAGTTCTATTTTGTGTTGTTGTTCATGCCCTTTAAAAGTTCTTTCAAGGATATAACATGTTATTAATTGTAGGGTAGTGTTTAGAAGGTATTTGATTAAAGTTTTCATATAGCATTCACTTAGTTTCATCTTCCATTTTATTTTACATTTTCTAGCAGTTTAGGTGTTAATGTAAGGCACTTGTAGGTTCTTTCTCTAGCTAGTTTAAGGTACATTTTTTATTGTTACAATTACATTATATCAAAGCTAGTAAATACTTAGGATTCAATTAAAGTAAGTTACATAGACATTTCATTGCATTCATTACATCTACATGCAATTTTGTTTTCTGTCTTAATGGTCTGGTTAGTGTTGTTTGCCACAATCTGCATATACAGTATTTTGCACTTTTTCACACTTTTTGATGCATACTGCACTGGTTGGGCTGTCTGTGATGCCTTTAAACACTGTTCATCTACAATAGTAAAACAATTTATACAACATTTATTTATTAATAAATATTATTCACAACTGTATAAATCAATTTACATCCCCTGAAATTAAAATTTATAACAAGTAGTACTGTATAAAAATGTATGAACATACAAATGTAAACACAATACTTTCAGGATCCATTATAAGCTACTTCAAGCTACTTAAAGTGCAGCTAATCCACAGATTGATACTTCAGTTAATCGATACATATAATCTGTAGATGATAAAAGTAAAGAAGTGAGCAAACCACGGCTCAGTAAAGGAATTGTATGTAAATCTTGATATTCCGAAATCTATATGCAATAAAATCCTTTATTTTCTTATAAGTTCACTAGGGATAGAAATAGAAAGGATACTATAGTCAGCTAGGGATCCGAATGGAGTAAGGAAGGTATTTTGAAATACCTGTCTTGTCTTGGAACTTAGAAGCGACTATAGGGAGTAAAAATTTAATTTAATATAAATTCATATTTAAAAATTCACCATTAGTAATTTACATAGCTATGGTATAATAACCATCAAATGAAACATTTAGGAAATAATTTAATATCCATACCAAAATATAACTTTCAGACTTAAATAAACCACAGTAAACAGTGCACTATACGATTTAGTATGATAACCAATTCAGTGATAATAACTTTTCAGTAATTTCTAGGGTAAACCGTTACTCAAACGGTAACTCATTGAATAAATAAATAATTTCATGAACGGTTTATAAATCCTTTTAATTAAAATACTCTAATTGGTATTTCATCAAATCACTTTATACTTGTTTTACACTCTTCAGTAAAACCCATCAAGCAATACATTAATAGTATTGAAAACCACTCGGTAACAGAAAACACTCTCTTAACAATAATAATTCACTGAAAACCATAACAGTAACAGTAACATCTGAATGGAGACCAGGCAACACCCTCAATATATCATGCTATAATCCCCGTAGTGAACAGTAACAATAAACACGTGAGATCTATGGCCACAGTGTCACATCATGTGACTACATTGTTTTACGTTTTTCCACACATTTTATATGGTTGGGCTATTTGCGATGCTTTACTTTCCCTCTTCATCAAAACTCTTATATATAAAATCACAATATTATTTACATCCCCTATCTTAATTTATAAGAAAGTAGTATTATGGATAAGTCTGAATACATAAAATAAATGGTTTTACCTCCTGGAATCAATCAAGCTGTCACATTGTACCCAGATGCACAGTCGAGATCCTTGGATGCAAGATCTCCCAGTCACTGAAAATCTGAAATGTTAAAAATAGGGAGTAAGCAAACCACAGCTCAGTAAAGGAATTATATGTAACTCTTGATACCCAGATATCTATATGCTATCAAATCTTTTTTTTTTCAGATTCCTATAAGTACACTAGGCTCATATAGGAAGAATACTACAGTCGGTTAAGGATCCAGATGGAGTACAGAAGGTATTTTGAAATACCTGTCTTGTCTCGGAACCTAGAAGCAACTGTAGAGAGTAATTAATTTCGTTGGAAATCAAATCCTTTTCCTTTTCATTCCATATCATTCTCAAAATTATGCTTTTATGAATTAAAGCATTTAAATAAAATAACTAACATTCGTATATTCTTTAAGAAGAATATTAATTTAAATCATCATCATTCTCATTTAAACTCATTTCATATTTTACTGTACAAATCATAATTAGTACAGTACTTTAGATAGCAAAATAAGCTATTAAAATCATTTCCTTATAACATTTACATCATTTAAATCTAATAATCAATTTAAAATTATAATAAGAATATTAGATTTATAATCTCCTCTTTCCTTTTTGAAAGCATATCACATGTTCATGTCACATATATTATGAAAATCAACATATAGTACCGTACTCAATTTAGTACTCCATGTAAAAGTACTGTAAAACCTTTTAATTTTTCCACATATCATATAAAATATTTCCTTTTTAACCTGTCACGTATCATATAAAACATTTTCTTTTTAACATATCACATATCATAGTGGAGACTGAGGCAGTCACCCAAATCGTATCATGCTATAGACCCTTGAGGGTAAAGAAATAAACATATTAGATCTATAGCCATAGTCTATAATCGTCCTAGGTAGATCACTGATCAAGTATCGACCGGGACTATTTACATATCACATGTCACATGTCACATATCAAGTATCACATATCAGCATGATAGAGGGGCCTACTAGTCTCAAAATAGTGCTTTTCATCATCAAATTACCTTTACGGAACTTATAGAAATAATTAAAATCATTAATAAAACCATAAAGGTTAAATACAATAATCAAGTGAATATTTAAGAAATCATTTATAAAATATTCACCTTATTTCCTTTCATCTTCCATTTCATATCACATATAGTACACATATAAGGAGAATATTTCGATGATCTCATTTCACCAATTTCAATAACATGAATATTTTAAAAATAAAATTTGGTATATTCATGTTTTATGAAAAATAATAATTTCTTCATTTCCGTGGGTTGGAAAATGTTCCACATGTAAGAAAATTATTTATGATGATTTTAAATAATTTTCTAAAATTTTTCGGCAGCATAACGACTGCCTGTTTACTAACCTTCCTGCATAATTCAAACAGATACATCTTTTCACAACCAGCCAAATTTTGACATTTTTCAATAAAATCAGATCACCAATATTTTCATAAATTATGCATGTTAAATCTATGCACTCGGAATATCCTTACAGGCTACACATGCATCCCTTACCTGTACAGTGTCATTTCATTCAAATCGTACACTTTGTGGCCTTGAACCAATGATTAGGTCCTTATTCGTCTCCTTTCCCATTTCATGGATTTAGCTTCGGAGCTGCAGAAGATAAGTCATACAAGTTCAATTCCGAAACATACATATACACTAAGCATTCTTAGAAATCCTACTCATTAAGGTAGAATTATTCTTTATAAGAATTTTCGACCTATCAACGCCTTTCTATTCATAACGGAAAATATTGAATTCCAATTAATGCACCGTTAATTTTATATGTAATCTGACTTAATTCCCTATCCAGAAGTATAAAGCTCATTTTCTAGTTCATTCCATATTATTCCTCACAATTTTCCAAAGTTCAGCCCAATTCTGACCCATATGGCATGATGGTTTTCTGACCTTTTTGTATTAAAATTTATATTACTAATTATAGGGATATCCAAAATTATGAATCCCAAAACGCTATGAATCTTAATCCAATTACCTATTCAGAATAGCAAGTTTCACAATTTTATTATTTCGGAACTATTTTTAATAATTCCTCATAGTTACCCTGTTTCCAGATGCATTCTGGCAGATTGTCTACTGACCTGTTTGTACAAATTGGGCTATATCTCAAGATGGGTTTGTCCAAATTGTGCAAAATCAGAACCATATTATTCTTGACTCATTTACCTTTGTAGAAACATAAATCTGCATACAAATTCAGTCTGTGCTATTTTCTACAATTTTTCAAAGTTTCCACAGAGCATCTCGCCTACTGCACTGAGTGCCCTGTGTTCAGCTGTCTATATCTCAGGCTATAAAACTCCAAATTAGGTAATTACAAAAGTGAATTTTTCCTAACTCATGAGGCTAGCTGTTAGAATTTTTTCCAGAATTTATTTCTTTCTAAAACCCCCAAACTGAATTTTTCAACTTGGGCTCGGATAGGACAGTTTTTCCAGCAGAATTGAAATCTACACTTAGCACTTTGTTTCTTTTCTTTCCTCAACTCTAACCTTATGAGCATTTTCTATTCACTTAGTGTATTTATCAAACACCTTCCATACATTAAGAATTCATCATTATCATCTAGTTCACACCATGGCCAAATGGCCCTTGTCATGCCACACACATGAATTTGAAAAACTATCACCATGGCCAAGTTCTACTCATCATTTGCTACCTAATTCAACCCAACAAGCATTGAAATCACCACAATTCCTTTATGTCCTCTTCATGGATGAAACCCTCACTTCTTCTTATACATAATTTTAATTCAACCTAAGGTCATAAACATGTTTCCCATGCATTAGATCATCCAAAAGTATGGCTAGAATTAAAAGAAAACATCAACACTTGTAAGCTTACCTAGAACAGAAAATTTCAGCAGCAAGATCAGTCCCCAAATGCTGGAATTAATCCACCAAATCCCAGGTTTTGAGAGTTTTTAAGATGAGGAATAAAGTTTGTTGAAGGAACTTGGTCATTTGATGAAGAAACGATAAGGTTTGGCAAGCACAGGTGAAGGATTTTGGACGAATTCTTGGGCAAAACGTGAACAGCAGAAAGAGAGGGAAGGAATGTCGGTTTTGCTAGATAAAATGGCTGAGTTTTATCTCATTTATCTATGTTTTAGCCAATAGGAAATAGCCACATGGTCCAATAGTAAAATTCCCCATCTTTTTTTTCTCCTTTTTCTTTTCTTTTTATTTCTTTATTTTTTTTACCTTCATTTGGCTGCAGTAAGCTTCCACGAGAATGCTTGCTGCGTTCTTTTTTTTTTTGTTGACTTATTGATTTTCTTTTATTTCTTATTACATAGTACATATCCAGTACCATAAAAATCAGATTTTACACATAGTCTATAAGTGTCCTCGGTCGTACACTAATCAGGTCAATAGCTTCACACAGTAACAGGATCAGTGTCAACAGCTTCACACAGTAACAGTAACACATGAACACGTGAGCATGATATAGGGCCTAACAGTTTCAAAACAATATATATGAAATCTTATCACCTTTATGGAATTAAATAAAATCAATAATATCTTTCAAAAAATCCATAAAGGTATAAATCACAGTGTCTCGTACAGTGAAAACAATGTTATAAAATATTTACACTATAATAATAAAATTTCGTAAATGTTTCACTTCACCGTAAACACATATACTCATATTTCCACACTTTGCTTTCAAAACTTTCAATTTTAAGATTACTGGAAATCATTTTCTAGCAATTTCATACTTTATGGAAAATAGTAATATTTATTTTCCACAATTAATAGTAATTCCATAAACACATTATTTCACTATGGAACACATTTAGAAACATTTCAGTCTCAAAACAATATTCACACGATAATATCACCTTACGAAAATCAATAAAATGATTAAAATCTTCAGTCAGTCCATAAAGGTTTTATTAAATCATATGGTGAATATTTATGGAAAATAATTTATAAAATATTCACCTCTCCACTTTTCACTTTATAAACCACTTCATATACTGTAAGACATGTAAGAAGAATTTTCGGTAACCTCACTTTCATGAAAGTCAGTAACATGAATATTTAAATAATATTTTTTGATATATTCATGTTTTAGGAAAAATATTAAATTCATCATTTCCAGGGCTAGGAAAGTATTCAAATATGCATTAAAATATTTCATGATTTTTTTAAAAAAATTTTCTAAGAAATTTCAACAGCATAACGACTACTTATACCCTAGCCTTCCTGCAATTTAAACACAGTATATTTCTAGACTATAACCACATATTCCATGTTTTCTAAGGCAATTCACTTTCAAAACATTCTCATAAAATTACTTGCAATAAAATCATGCATTCGAAATATCCTTACAGTTCACACATGCATCCCTTACCTATCTGTCATGTCCGACTCTTCCGAGCTACCACACATAAACCGTTACTCCTGGGCTGCAGATAATTTCACCAAAATTATTAGCTCATTAAATTCTTATTTTTGAGCTATTATTCATGTCTATATGCAGCCACCTTGTATACTGCAAATATTTTTGCAATATATATTCTATCGGTAGTATAACATTACTTCTTCGTTTTGCGTCAGATTTTAAATCCGAGCATATCGACAGACTCCTTGTAATTTCTACAGTCTAAATCTACACTCAAATCATCAAAATCAACCATGGATCCTAGTCCCCTTCATTAGGCCAAATCCTCCCTTAACTATTTATGGTGACATTTCAAAAATCTAATGTTGTAATCTTACTTAGCCATGGTTATTGCATCATCTAGCACCAAATCCATGCATGAAAATGCCACAATTCCCTTAGGTTTCCATGTTGGCCGAAACCCCCTCTCATGGCCAATTTTTATTTTTGTAACATTTAAATGAAACAAATGGTAGAAACATGCTTAACAAGCTTAAAGGAATAAATCTACACTTGTAGAATTAAAGAAAGCATGATGGATGTTAATGTACCTTGTTTGGCCGAATCTTTGGAGTTTTCTTTCTCCTTATATATGAAGGAAACCGAAACAAACATGCAGCAGAATTTAAATCATTCGGCCTCTACCAGGATCGATTCGGAGAGTTGCCTGATTAGGGTTTCGAGATTTTACCTAACGTTTTCTCTGATTTCTGTCTTTGGTCGAGTCACAAGCAACAACCTTTCGTTCCTGCCTCTATGGTATCCACACGAACGGATCTCACGACTCTTGAATGTCTCTCGATCAGAAGCCTTAAGGAGCGTTTTTGATTCTTTATAACCGAACTGCTAGCTTCGATTAAAAGAAAACTTTTCTGTTTTCTAATTGTGTGGCTATGTTTTAAAAAAAACATCCTTTTATAAGCAGTAAATTTTACCCTAAAATTTACTGCCAAACAGAACTCTAATCCTACTTAGAATAGGATTAGTTATATCCCTAATCCAATTCAGAATAGGATTAGTTATATCCTTAATCCAATTCAGAATAGGATTAATTAAGCTCCTCATTGATCCGTTCTAAGTGTGCGACCCAATAGGTTCTCAAAACAATGGCAATGAATAAATTTTCACAGGTAATGAGCGGTATCTAGCAACACATCATTGCTACCCATGTAACGAGAATGTCAATGACTCGACATAACCTTACTCGTGATAAATGTTACCGTGTAGTCTAATCCCTTTATCCTTTGATGTCTTGATTAGACACAAGTCATGGAATCTGTCACACTTGTATAGTCTAATCAGCGTTTCTTGATTCCTGAGTAGACTAATTAAACAAATAAAATCAATATCTCATATTGACTTATTCGAGCACGGCCATGCATTTCTTAGTCTCACTCTATCAAAGGGCCCAAGACATCACTCTTGTTATATAAGAGGGATAAATTCTATCTTGATCACTCAACATCCCTCTACATAGATCAAGGCATACCCAATTACTACCTTTATAGTCCATCCTATTACGAATGACATCTAGCAGCATTAAAGTATGCAATTCTCTGTGTTGGGATCTCTGATGATCTCAAGTCAAAGGATCACATACACCATCATCACTATGAGAATCGCTTATGACACTCATATAACAATCCATGTAGCGTTCTCATGGAGGGTCGATTCAGTACATAGTTCTATAACATGTACCTATGTGATGACTTGATATCCTATATCGATGACAATGGTCATCAGTCAACCACATACTAGTCTTATCGTATCATTGTTATCCTTGTTCACAATAATACTTGACTAGGGATATTTTAAGAATAGTGTGTTATTACTATTCTAAGGACATTATCATATAAGATTACATTACGCAGTTATAAAACAAATATAATAATGAACTATAATAAATAAAATGTCATGATACATAAATAATGCCAAAGTCAATCATCTAATGAATGGTTCTAAGGGCATAATCCAACAATCTCCCACTTGCACTAAGACCATTCACTCATGTATCTAATACCTAGTGACCTAGTGTGACGATCATGTCTCTGCTGCGTCAAAGGCTTCGTCAGTGGGTCGGCGATGTTATCGTCAGTTGGTACTTTGCATATCCTCACATCTCCTCTCTCGATGATATCTCGAATGAGATGGAAGCGCCGTAGTATATGTTTGGATCGTTGGTGAGATCTAGGCTCCTTAGCTTGTGCGATGGCTCCATTGTTGTCACAATAGAGCTCAATCGGATCTATAATGCTAGGAACAACTTCAAGCTCAGTAATGAACTTCGTGATCCAAACAGCCTCCTTAGCAGCTTCAGAGGCAGCTATATACTCAGCCTCTGTTGTAGAATCGGCCACTGTCGCCTGCTTTGAACTCTTCCAGCTCACAGCACCACCATTAAGGCAAAACACATAACCATACTGCGATCTATAGTCATCTTTATCAGTTTGGAAGCTAGCATCAGTGTAACCTATTACAATGAGCTCTTCCTCACCTCCATATATCAAGAATGTATCCTTAGTCTTTCTCAAGTACTTAATAATATTCTTGACAGTGATCCAGTGACGTTCACCAGGATCAACTTGATATCTACTCGTCATGCTCAAGGCATACGAGACATCGGGACGTGTGCATAACATGGCATACATAATGGATCTAATAGCAGATGCATATGGAACTTTACTCATACGTTCTCTCTCTTCTTGTGTTGTAGGACACTGTTCTTTTGAGAGAGTAATGCCATGTGTCATAGGCAAGAATCCTTTCTTGGAATCCTGCATGCTAAACCTCTTTAGCACTTTATCTATGTATGCACTTTGACTTAGGCCAATTAATTTCCTTGATCTATCTCTATAGATCCTTATACCCAGTACATAGGTAGCTTCGCCCAAGTCCTTCATTGAAAAGCAATTCCCTAACCAAGTCTTTACAGACTGAAGGGTAGGGATGTCATTCCCAATGAGTAGTATGTCATCTACATACAACACCAAGAAGACAATAGTGCTCCCACTGACCTTCTTGTAGACACAAGGTTCATCTTCGTTCTTGATGAAACCAAACTCTTTGATTGCATCATCAAAACAAAGATTCCAACTTCGAGAAGCTTGCTTTAGTCCATAAATAGAACGTTGCAGCTTACAAACCTTTCCAGCATTTTTTGGATCAACAAAACCCTCAGGTTGTGTCATGTACACATCCTCGAGTAGCTTTCCATTAAGAAAAGCGATCTTGACGTCCATTTGCCAGATTTCATAATCATGGTATGCAGCTATCGCAAGCAAGATCCTAATGGATTTGATCATCGCGACTGGTGAAAAAGTTTCATCATAGTCAATACCATGAATTTGTTTAAAACCTTTAGCAACCAATCGCCCTTTATAGGTATGAACATTTCCTTCCATGTCGGTTTTCTTCTTAAAAACCCATTTACACCTTATAGGTTTTACCCTTTCGGGTAAGTCAACCAAGGTCCAAACTTGGTTGGCATACATGGATTCCATCTCAGATCTCATGGCTTCAAGCCATTTCTCAGAGTCTGGCCCTGTTATAGCCTCTTGATAGGTAGTAGGCTCATCTTGGTCCATGAGCAAAACATCACCGTTCTGAGTCATTAGAAATCCTTATTTCTGTGGCTCACGATGTGTTCTAACTGATCTACGCAAGGCTTGTGTCTCTTGAGCAGGCAGTTGCTCCACAACAGCTTGTGGTTCTGGTTCCACAACAACTTGTGGTGCTGGTTCCACAACAACTTGTGGTGCTTGCTCAGGCTCCATCTTAATATCGGGTGCGCTATCTTCTAGCTCTTGAATTTCTTCAAGTTCTACTTTTCTCCCACTAGTTCTTCTAGAAATGAATTCTCTTTCTAGAAAGACACCTGTTCGAGCTACAAACACTTTGCGCTCAGTGGGATTGTAAAAATAATATCCTTTAGTTAGTTTAGGATATCCCACAAAATAGCACTTATCAGATTTAGGTACAAGTTTGTTAGAGACTTGACGTCTTACATAAGCCTCACAACCCCAAATCTTCATAAAAGACATACTGGGACGTTTACCAGTCCATATCTCATATGGTGTCTTTGGAACCGATTTAGATGGAACACGGTTCAGTGTAAAAGCAGCTGTTTCTAATGCATGTCCCCAAAAGGATTCTGGAAGATCTGTATGACTCATCATTGATCGAACCATATCTAATAAAGTTCGGTTTCTCCTTTCAGATACACCATTCCATTGTGGTGTACCTGGAGGAGTGAGTTGTGAGACAATCCCACACTCTTTAAGATAGTCATAAAATTCTTGGCTTAAGTATTCACCACCTCGATCTGATCGAAGTGCCTTAATGCTCTTGCCAAGTTGGTTTTGTACTTCATTCTTGAATTCTTTGAATTTTTCAAAAGATTCTGACTTGTGTCTCATAAGATACACATAGCCATATCTACTGAAATCATCAGTAAATGTAATAAAGTACATAAACCCACCTCTGGCCTGTGTGTTTAAAGGTCCACATACATCTGTATGTACTAAGCCCAATAAATCACTTGCCCTTTCACTATGTCCTTTGAAAAGGGCTTTAGTCATCTTACCCATCAAACAAGATTCACATGTCTCATACGATTCAAAATCAAATGAGTCCAAAATTCCATCTTTATGGAGTTTGGAAATGCGATTCTCATTTATGTGTCCCAAGCGACAATGCCAGAGATATGTTGGATTTTTCAAATTCGACACAAAATCGTATATAAATCATGTAAGTGTCGAAATCATTTATCATATACTTTTAAAACATTTACTGTAAATCATATCAGGTCTAGAGTTCATATCAAATCAAATTATACTCTAGACCGCATATTATGCCATGTTCGACACAAAATCACATATAAGTCATATAAGTGTCGAATTCATATCTCATGGACTTTTAAAACATGTTTAAAACATGTACTGTTTCAAAACATATTTCATTTCAAATCTGTTTCATGTACAGTATAAATCATGTCAAGTCTAGAGTTCATATCAATAAAATCATACTCTAGACTTCATATCATATCGGTTAGAGACTAGGCTAGATCCCTATCATCTCTCTATCAATAAAGACTTAAATCACTGTAGCTAGCAGTGAAAATCATGTCATCGTCCCCTGGAAACCAACTAGGGCGCTATCTATGGCCATAGACCTCATCTCTCTCAGCCCCACTGATCAGGCGTGACTGAGACCTGTCCACGACTATTGTCGGACAAGCATCTCTCTGCTTAATGAGCAAAGCTCCAATTAGGCGGTTTCCACTATGCTTTATTGAATTTAATTCTTTTAGGATGCCTACAGTCTCATAAAACATTTAAATCTATAGCTTTCTTTTTAATATCATGTAAAGCATATGGTAAAATTCTGTATGAGACTTCATATATCAAAATATATATATTTACCATATACTTTCATTTCAAAATAAATCAATACTTTTCAGTATTCATATAAACATTATTAAAATGTTTCAAGTTGCAAGAAGGCATGCTTAAATGCGATGCTGTAAAACATTTCAGTATGCAACTTCGGTAATGTTTCCATCAAATACGCTAAAGCGATTCATTTAATTTTATCACCATCAATGATTCGATTTCAAGACTTTCTTTCTGTCAAACCAGTAAATCACTATGCAATTCATTCAGTATTCATTTAATTCAGTATTCAATTTGCTCAGTACTCAATTCATTTGGAAATCGAATCACTTGGTATTCAGACCATTCGGTATTCAATATCCTTTCCCGATCGTCATTGACTATTATAATCATTTATACACTTCATCATCAATATTAGGATCGCATCATTAGTATGAATCCTCTAAGTTTCTATAAGCATTTAGACATCAGTTTCTAAAATAGTCATCAAGTTACCGAAATTATGCAAATAACAATATCATCCTTCAATATCTGTTCCAGAATCGACATCGAGGATAACAGAATCACAAAATCGATAGTCACTTATCAAATCCATCTATGATTTGATCTATTGATACATGTTCATCATTTTCGATTTGAGGTTCAATTTCATTTACTATCACAAAATCGTATCTAAATCCTCAAATCAATTTTCATGTGGCCTTTATGATTTTATTCGAACTTATGCAATTGTCGATCTTATTATTCAAGATCTATTCTAAGGTTATGAGCACAATCATCTTTTCACATATTTATCACTCATTTCTTTGAATCCATAATTGATCGGTGTCACGACCCGTGACCACATTTCTTACCCTATTGTACACAACTTAACCGGTTGGGCTGTCTGCGATACTTCACTTGTACTGACTGTAAAAAAATTTTAAATAGTATTGTTTATATTATACACATCCCCTATCGTAATTAATCGGATAAGTAGTACTGTTGACGTTTCTAGATACAGAGAATAAATGATCATACCTCAAATAATCAGTCAGTCTGACACATTGTCCTTCGTGTACAGCCAGGATCCACAATCCACTGAACTCACATTCATCAAAACCTGAAATGTTGAAAATTAAGGGGTGAGCAAAACCACGGCTCAGTAAAAGAATTATATGCCTCACTTGATACTCAGCTTCCTATATGCTGAAAAATCTTTTTTTTATTATTTTTTTTTGGAAAATTAAGGGGCTCTAAGCTCGCATGTAGGAAAGATACTACAGTCGGCTAGGGATCCGAATGGAGTAAGGTAGGTATTTTAGAATACCATACTTGTTACGGAACCTAGAAGCAACTGTAGAGAGAAATTTTCATTTTGTTTTGAATTAATAAATCCTTTTTTTCTTTTCAATCTTTCATAACGTTTTTCATATTCTTTTCAAAATAATGCTTCTACGAAATAAAGCATATCTATAAAATAATTAATATTCGTATATTCCTTGAAAAGAATGTTAGTTAAATCATCATTTTATTTCTTTAAAATTCATTTCATGTTCTAATGTACTCTCTTAATTAGTACTGTCCTTTAAAAAGCAAAATAAGCTATTAAAATCTATTCCATTCTTAAGTTCACAAGGAATCATTCTTTTTTATCAGTATGATTAAGTGTGAACGAGACGAACATTCAAGTAGCACATGTTTGAGTGGCATATATAAACAAAATCCGTTATATCACACACATCATATGTCATGTGCACAAGATCTATTTCATCCTTCGACATTTGTCGCATCCCCATCAGAACTTAGACCTTTACTAACACATCAGAACACGTGCAACACTTAGTTCCCAAAGGATTCTAGAGGTGGCTCACACGGTAAAGTCATCGAGTCTCTGCTCGGTTTGGCCTTTACTAATACATCAGAACACGTGCAGCACTTAGTTCCCAAAGGATTCTAGAGGTGGCTCACACGGTAAAGTCATCGAGTCTCTGCTCGGTTTGGCCTTTACTAATACATCAGAACACGTGCAGCACTTAGTTCCCAAAGGATTCTAGAGGTGGCTCACACAGTAAAGTCATCGAGTCTCTGCTCGGTTTGGCCTTTACTAATACATCAGAACACGTGCAGCACTTAGTTCCCAAAGGATTCTAGAGGTGGCTCACACGGTAAAGTCATCGAGTCTCTGCTCGGTTTGGCCTTTACTAATACATCAGAACACGTGCAGCACTTAGTTCCCAAAGGATTCTAGAGGTGGCTCACACGGTAAAGTCATCGAGTCTCTGCTCGGTTTGGCCTTTACTAATACATCAGAACACGTGCAGCACTTAGTTCCCAAAGGATTCTAGAGGTGGCTCACACGGTAAAGTCATCGAGTCTCTGCTCGATTTGGCCTTTACGCCATATGTACTTTCCACTGTCTTATCAGATCTCATGTAGTACTTATGATCTCATATTCCATTTAAGACCATAGAAAGAATATTAGAATTATCATTTCTTCCTTTTTGAAAACATATTACATGTTTGTATCTCATGTCTTATGAGAATCATCTCACGGTACTATAATCAGTACCTAAATGAGCATTTTGTAAAAATTGCTATAATTCAATTGATTCTCTTATCATATTATATAAAACATGTTCTTTTCATATGTCACCCATCATGTATCACATTTTCCGGTTGGCATATTCCATCTTATGTAAAATACTTTCCTTTTTAACATATCACCAATCATTTATGGAGTATAAGATAGACATCAATCTTATCATACTGTAAACCTCGGAGGGTAAGAGAATACGCCGGTCAAATCTATACCCATAACCTATATTGTCCTCGGTGGATCACTGATTTAGGCGTCGACCGGGACTAAACAGGTCACATATCATGCATCAGCATGATAGGAATGCCAACCAGTCTCAAAACCGTATTTTCATCATAAAATAAACTTATATGGAATTTATATAAATATAAAATTCCATAATTTAAAACCATAAGGTTTAAAATCCTTTAGTGAATATTTATAAAAATATTCATAAGAATATTCACTATATTCCACTTCATCTTTCATCTCGAAATTCGTGTAATTTATCTATTCCGAGAATTTTCGATGATTTCATTATCATCATTCTCGAATACATGAATATTCTAAAGTTCCATCTCATTATATTCATGTTTTATAAAATTTAGAAATTTCCTCATGTTTCGTGATTTACTATCGAAATTCGGAAATAAAATCATTTAATATGATTTTATAAAGTTTTTCTAAAATTTTCGGCGGCATAACGGCTGCCGATTTACTAACCTTCTGCACGGAAAAATACAGTTTAAAATCTTTCAGCCAGTACTTCTTCCCAAATTATTTTCAGCAAATCATACATCATAATAATTTTTCATAAAATAATTGCATAAAATATTTCAATTTAAAATATGCAGACTGAGTATCCTTACAGTGCTGCACATGCATCCCTTACCTTTTTCCCGGTCGGCGACTTCCGCTTATCGATCGCGCCCGCACTCCATTTCTCCTGATTCCTTATCTCGATTGCTGGAAATAATTTCTAGAATTAAAATTCTAATTTTTAGAATTTTTTTCATAATTTATTTAATTTTTTCTGAATTTAAATTTCCGAGGAATTTCTTACCGAATTTTCGTGAATGTCCGGGTTGTTGAATTTCCGGGAATTTTTCGAATTCCCGAAATTCTCCTTTTTCCTCTTTTTCTTTTCTTTCTTTCTTTTCTTTTTCTTTTCTTTCTTTCTTTTCTTTTTCTTTTTCTTTTTCTTTTTTCCTTTTTCTTTTCTTTTTTTCTTTTCTTTTTCCTTTCTTTTTTCTTCTTCCTTTCCCGGTCAGACCGGTCCAGCTCCTTTCCTCGCCGGTTCCTCGCCGGCGGCCGGTTCTCTGGCGGTTCAGGCGTCCCTCAGCTGGCCGACTGCACGACGAACTTGCCGGTGCCCTCCGTTTGCCCTGGATCGGTGGCACGGCAGCGAATCGAGGCGGTTTTGCCTCGGTTTCTTCTTCCTCTTCGCCGGCGTTCCTCCGCCGTCCATTGCACCTCCTGTGGCCTCCATCGGCTTCTTCTCCCTCGGGTGAATCTTCGGTGGTAGTGGCGGCGCCTGGATCGGCCGGCACCGCCAGATCCGGTTTTCTCTTTCCGCGGCTTCCGCCGCGTTTTCTGCCTTCGTTTCTCTCTTTCTTCCGCCGCCGGTGGTTTCCTTGAGTTCTCCTTTGGCCGGCGACGACATCCTCTCCATTCTCCCTCACCGGCGGTGGCACCTCCGCCACCGGCGGTACGCCCGGGGAGGGTCGGGATTTCCTCCCCGATTTCTCCTTTTTTCCTTTTCTTTGGTTTTCTGTTTTATTTCCTCTTTTGGTTTTTGTCTTCTTTCTATTTTTAGTATACTATATACTATATATTATACCATATGTTTTATACATATAATATATATTATATGTTATACATACATTATTTCATACATAACATTATACAATATATATTATATACAAAATACATATTGTACATTACAAAATACATGTCTAGTATATATGTGTATATTTATATATATACTTAAAATTAAGTAACATTTATATATATAAATTATATAAATGCTATAATAAAATATTTATACATATAAAGTTTAATATAAAATCACATTTACCTTTCTTCTATATGTATGTATATATATATATATTTATATATACATGAAATATTATGTTTATATACATATGTATTATTTAAATTCATGAAATAGTATATATTTCTATATATATATATATATATATATACCAACGTATATTAAAATATATTATATAGTATTTTTAAATACATATGTATTTATATAAAATACATTTATATAATTTGTAATTATATAAATATATTTCATTTTATTCTCTTATTTTCTTAATTAGATTCGGATTTTAATTTATCCAATTTAATTCTTTTCCTCTCTATTATTTTTATCTTTATTTTCATTTAATTTCCTTCACACGAATTTCCTTATTCATCACTTCCTCATTTCTCGGGATTTTCACCAATATCCCGTTTCTTGCAAATTTTATTTATTTCCTCTTATTTAATTTCTCTAATATTTATTTTCAATATTTCTAATTTCCAATAAATGGAAAAATTTACGACCCGTGACCACATTTCTTACCCTATTGTACACAACTTAACCGGCTGGGCTGTCTGCGATACTTCACTTGTACTGACTGTAAAAAAATTTTAAATAGTATTGTTTATATCATACACATCCCCTATCGTAATTAATCGGATAAGTAGTACTGTTGACGTTTCTAAATACAGAGAATAAATGATCATACCTCAAATAATCAGTCGGTCTGACACATTGTCCTTCGTGTACAGCCAGGATCCACAATCCACTGAACTCACATTCATCAAAACCTGAAATGTTGAAAATTAAGGGGTGAGCAAAACCACGGCTCAGTAAGAGAATTATATGCCTCACTTGATACTCAGCTTCCTATATGCTGAAAAATCTTTTTTTTATTATTTTTTTTTAAATTAAGGGGCTCTAAGCTCGCATGTAGGAAAGATACTACAGTCGGCTAGGGATCCGAATGGAGTAAGGTAGGTATTTTAGAATACCATACTTGTTACGGAACCTAGAAGCAACTGTAGAGAGAAATTTTCATTTTGTTTTGAATTAATAAATCCTTTTTTCCTTTTCAATCTTTCATAACCTTTTTCATATTCTTTTCAAATTAATGCTTCTACGAAATAAAGCATATCTATAAAATAATTAATATTCGTATATTCCTTGAAAAGAATGTTAGTTAAATCATCATTTTATTTCTTTAAAATTCATTTCATGTTCTAATGTACTCTCTTAATTAGTACCGTCCTTTAAAAAGCAAAATAAGCTATTAAAATCTATTCCATTCTTAAGTTCACAAGGCATCATTCTTTTTTATCAGTATGATTAAGTGTGAACGAGACGAACATTCAAGTAGCACATGTTTGAGTGGCATATATAAACAAAATCCGTTATATCACACACATCATATGTCATGTGCACAAGATCTATTTCATCCTTCGACATTTGTCGCATCCCCATCAAAACTTAGACCTTTACTAACACATCAGAACACGTGCAGCACTTAGTTCCCAAAGGATTCTAGAGGTGGCTCACACGGTAAAGTCATCGAGTCTCTGCTCGGTTTGGCCTTTACTAATACATCAGAACACGTGCAGCACTTAGTTCCCAAAGGATTCTAGAGGTGGCTCACACGGTAAAGTCATCGAGTCAGCACTTAGTTCCCAAAGGATTCTAGAGGTGGCTCACACGGTAAAGTCATCGAGTCTCTGCTCTGTTTGGCCTTTACTAATACATCAGAACACGTGCAGCACTTAGTTCCCAAAGGATTCTAGAGGTAGCTCACACGGTAAAGTCATCGAGTCTCTGCTAGGTTTGGCCTTTACTAATCATCAGAACACGTGCAGCACTTAGTTCCCAAAGGATTCTATAGGTGGCTCACACGGTAAAGTCATCGAGTCTCTGCTCGGTTTGGCCTTTACTAATACATCAGAACACGTGCAGCACTTAGTTCCCAAAGGATTCTAAAGGTGGCTCACACGGTAAAGTCATCGAGTCTCTGCTCGATTTGGCCTTTGTTGGCTCTATAGGCTATACCGAGAGGGGGGTGAATCGGTTTTTCACTAACCTTAAGTTCATTTTTCGGTTTCTCTAAATTCTCTAGCATATGTTGATATTTTCTAAGTTCTCTAAGCTACTCAATTATGCAATATAAATTCAAAGCAATGAACACAAATATGATTGCAAATAAGTAAAGAGAGTAAGGATAGAGAAATGTACGCAAGCGATTTATAGAGGTTCGGCAACCTTGCCTACGTCCTCTACCTTGAGACGCTCCCAAGGATTTTCTCCAAATCCACTATCTTGAATTTGTTACACTCCCTCTTTTTCTAGGCTCAAGAGAAACCTCTCTCTTTTTCTAGGCTCAAGAGAAACCTCTTCTCCCTCTTTTTACAGGTTAAAGAGAAACCTCCCTCTTTTTCTTAGGCTAAAGAGTAACCTCCCTCTTTTTCTTAGGCTAAAGAGAAACCTCCCCTTTTACAAGGATTGAATGTGTTTACAAGAGAAGTAATCAAAGAAGGCCTCTAGATAGGCAAGTGATTACAAAGATTAAGCACAAATAAAAGCTTATACAAGATTTGTGCTAAGCACTACAAGGAATAAGAGAATGATAGAAGATGAAGACTTTGGAGCTCTTGATTTGTTGTTTGAGGCTTGAGGATTTGAGGAATATGTGTTATGGAGTTGCTGAGTAGTTCCCCCTTTCTTCCTTGAGCTTCTAAGCCTCTATTTATAGTCCCTTGGATGGTTTGTGAACGTTGGTTGGAGCCAAAACAAAAACTAGCCGTTGTATCTCACAGAAACTAGCCGTTGGGGACATTCTGACACAAAGGGATCGATCCTTTTACCAAAGGGATCGATCCTTTTCTTCATTCTTGCCTTCCGGGGCATTCTGCCAAAAAGGGATCGATCCCTTTCCTTAGGGGATCGATCCCATTCTTCCATAATGGGTTTTTCCTGCACTTTTGGGTTATAAATGATGTGGTCTTTGATCCTAATTCAACCCAAAACATATTGGCACTTTTGTGGGAGTTTTTCTTGACTTTCTTTGATGAAAACATTGTCCAAAAATTCATTAAGTGATTTTCTAAAATATTCAAAACATTTATAAAGAATTAAGACCAATAAAAGTGTATCAATAAATCATGGTCTTAAGTTTGATATGATCACTTGAAAATGGATTGAGAAAATCATGTGTGATAAGGCAAATTTACAATATGAATTAAAACATTAAAGCTTACTTAAGTTTTTGTCATTTCAAAATATATATGGCAAATTAAAGCTAACAATCTCCCCCTTTTTGATATGACAAAACTTAATGTAAATTTGCTTTGAAAATTCTTTAATAAAATACTCCCCCTCAAATAAAGCAGGATTTTATAAAGCTCCCCCTTAATATAAGCATGGGTTTTTAAAATGAATTTTCCCTCATTATCTCTCCCCCTTAATATCTCTCCCTATATCTATCTCTCCCTTTATCTATCTCTCCCCCTTTTTGTCATAGCAAAAAGAAGGAAAAATAATAAAAATATGCTCCCCCTAAAATCATGGCTATGTGAGAACAAATAAAAATGCTCCATCCAACAAGAAACATGTTAGTACATGGGACTTATAGCACAAATAAATAAGTCAATATTCTCAAAGAGTATGAAATATTTATGCAATGAATATGACTTATGACTTATGATCCTGTACCAATTGTTTATAAATAATTTTGATACCAATTGTTGATAAGTAATTTTGCAAGAAGGTTCCAATTGGTAAGAAGTTAAGCAAGCACCTAAATGTATCAATTGTTCTCTAAGGTCCAACTAAGGTGCATGACAATACATCATGATTATGAGCTAAAATTAGATAACATATCATATGCATGTGCTCATAAATCATTTTCAAGAAATATTGTGCCTAGAATTAAGATATATAGCAATTAACTACAAATTCTAGCACACAAGAGTTTCATGTAAAAATATCCTAAGAGAATTCTTCTCTATTTGTCATTTCAAACTAAAGACCACAAGAAGAATTGTCAATTTAAAGCTCATACCAATTGGCAATTCAGTTTTGACCTACCAATTGTTGAAAATATGATTGCCAATGATACTAATTGTTATTTCATTCTAAATGTCAATTGTTATTAATGGTTGACTTAGTCATTTTGCATGAATCCAATATTTATGTGTAGTGTGTTCATGTCAAGAAAATAATCATTCTAAAAATGCAAGAACACAATCACACACCATCCAATATGCATATGGATTAATTAAACATTAGCATACTATCATAAAGTATTAATCCATATTCATATTCACAAAGTTATACCATATGGAAGATTTAAAAGATATCAAGGAATTCAAGCAAACACATTTTCTTCCATGGTTTCAAGCACAAAAATCCTATGCTCATTTTTCAATTCAAGTCCTTACCCAATTATGAGCAAGGAAAGATCCATAAACTATGAGTGAGGTTAAGTACAAAATATCATGAAAGCAACTAATCTCATCTCATAGGCATGATTATTGATTCATCTTAAGCAAACATGCATGTTCAACATCAACACAATCAAGATACAATGCATGTATATCAATAGTTGGTGTTGTCATTAAAGTCCAAGTTCTTTAATAATTTGGCCACCATTACCAATTGTTGAATTTATATTTGAAATCAATCCTAAAGGTCAAATTTTAATTATTCTTCCACTAGATGTATAATTATCATGAAATCTAGAGTGGAGTAGTTGAGTCAAGCTAATAAACATAATCCTATAAGCATGCTTGACAAAGAATGATCAATAGTCATTATGCACAAGTTCATCAAATTCTCACATAAATTATTGAAATAAATCTCAAAATTATGTTAAGCATTCATTGAAAATATATTTCAAGATTATTTCAAGATTTATTCAATTCAAGTATGTTTTCAAGAAAAATGATTTTGCATTTGTGAGTTGATTGTTGGAAGTGATACCATTTGTTGGAAATGATTCAAATTGTTGGAGTTGAGGCATGATATCAATGAAAAATGATTTTTCATACATTAAAGATCATTAAAAAGAAGTTAAAACAATGAATTTTAAGTTGAGAGGAGAGAAAATATCAAAACAATGAAAAGTTCTTCTCAATTTCGGATGAAAAGTGCAGAAAAGGCATAAATTGCCTAGAGGGATCGATCCTATGAGAAAAGGGATCGATCCCTAAACTCCAAAGTTCAATTTCCTGCATGTTTTTCCAAAGGGATCGATCCTGTATGTAGAGGGATCGATCCCTCATCCTGGTTCTGCAGATTTTTGACAGAAAATCCAACTTGTGAGGTGCCAAAACTTCGTTTTTGAGTATTTTAAGTCCAAGTAATGGTTTAAACATTTGTAAAACATGATTTTGGACTTGTATGAATGAAAATCATGATTGAAAAACCATTTTACAATAGATTTTGCAATTTTGGAAGAATTTACACCAATAAAAGCATTTTTGGCCTCAAAGGGGGTCATTTTGAGATTTAAGCATATTTTGGCCAAACCAATGTATTGAATTACATAAATATGTCAAAACAAACTTGTTCACAAAGCTTTTAAGCACATATATCATCAAACCATACATCTTGTGAACAACGTGCCATGATTTCCAACATACATATTCTTCATTAAAGCTCATGACATGGTATTTTGCATGTATGACACATTTATCAGCTTTTGAGCAACTAAATATATTATCTAAGCATATCAAACTTGCTCAAACTACAAAAATTTAATAATCATTTCAAAATCATACATCATGCCTTTCATTCAATGCATCAAGTACTATTCATCAAACATTCAAAAATCATTTGTCATGCCTTTTGTTCAATCATTCTACTTATTATGCATCAAAGATCATCAGCAAACCATATCATCAACAATAAAAAGTTTATGGAGTAAGGAATTAAGCTTACAATACTCCTTTGCTTGAGAATGCTTTGCCTTGATGTGTTAAGTCCACCTTGAACTATCCTTTGAAGAATTGTTGTGATGGATCCTCAAGCTTTTCCTTTTTCTCATTGGCACAAGCAATCTCCATAGAGGTGTGTAGAGCATTCAAACTTTATTGTTTCTTGTATCTCCATGCTCTAACACTCCTACAACAAACATATTTTCAAGCATGCTTTGGTACCCAAATTTTCTTGGGTCCATGTGAGTTAGTGCAAATAATTTTTGATCCTTTTGGGATCCATTTCAAGCTCATTTCATCATCATTTATAACATGCTTTGGGATCCACATCTTCTTAACCACTTTTCCTCTAAAGGTAGTTTTTCTATATGTGCATGCTTGTGAAGAGTGGCCTATCCTATTACATAGTGAGCATGTGAGAGATGTATCATGCATAGTATTTTTGCTCACAAGGAAATTCTTTAGATGAGTTTCTTTTTGTATTGCATTATATCCTAACCCATCTTTGTCAAAGAAAGCTCTTTGGGTCTCTAACATGTGATCTAGCTTTTGTTGACCCATATAAAACCTAGAAAATGAGTTATGCAAATTTAAGTTCTTTTTATTCAACTCATTTATTTCTAAGTTAGCCTCTTCTAATTTCTTTTCAAATTCTAGCTTAGCATTTATCAAGGCTTCATTTTCTATTTTTAATTTAGCAATGATTTTCTTATATTTGGAGTTCATGCATTGAAATTCATTTGCTAAATCATTAAAGGCATTTTGTAGTTCACTAAAGGTATAATCATTATCTTCACTAGAACTACTACTAGCCTCATCATCACTAATAGCCATAAAGCATGAGTAGGCTACCTCTTTATCTACATTTTCCTCATCGGAGCTATCACTATCGCTCCATGTAGCCACAAATGCTTTCTTCCTAGGCTTCCTATCCTTTTCCTTCCTAAGTAAGGGGCAATCTAACTTAGTATGACCTAGTTCATTGCACTCATAACATACTAAGGGGTCCTTTTCTCTTCTACTTGACTCTCCCCTTTGATGTCTCCTATTACTCTCTCTCTCTTTCATTCTCATAAATCTATTGAATCTTTTGGCAAACATTGCCATTTCCTTTTCTTCCTCATTTCCACTCTCATCACTATCATCCTCATGAGTGGAAGACTTAAGTGCTACTCCTACTTTCTTTGAAGGCTCTTCATTTCTTTTCATTTTCATTTCATATGTAAGTAGGGAGCCCATAAGCTCATCTAGAGACAAGGTATTTGGATCCTTAGACTCTTCTATTGCGGTTACCTTTGCCTCCCAGGACTTAGGCAAGCTATTCAAGATTTTCTTTACCATTTCAACATTGGAATAAGCCTTGCCTAGTGCCTTAAGTCCATTAATTATATCATTAAACCTAGTGAACATTTCGCTAATGGACTCATTTTCTTTCATCCTAAATAGCTCATAATCATGTGTGAGCATTCCTACTTTGGTTTCCCTAACTTGATTGGTCCCTTCATGTGTGATGGCTAGTTTGTCCCATATTTGCTTGGCATCCTCACATAGGGAGACTCTATTATATTCATTGGGACCTAATGCACAAAAGAGAGTGTGCATAGCCTTGGCATTCAATTGTGCCATTCTCATGTCATTTGTGTCCCACTCATCCTCACTCTTAGGGACATCCTTTCCATCTACTTTCTTCATGGGAATTCTAGGACCATTCACTATAATCCTCCACACCTCATAATCATTTGATTGTACAAATAGCATCATTCTAGTTTTCCAATATGAGTAATTCTCACCATTGAAGAGTGGAGGTCTAACTAATGATTGTCCCTCTTCTCCTAGGGGTGTGCCTACATTCAAGTGAGCCATTTAAGATCTTTTTGCTCGATAGAGGTTAGTCTAATTCAATCTCGAGCCCAAGCTCTGATACCAATTGTTGGCTCTATAGGCTATACCGAGAGGGGGGTGAATCGGTTTTTCACTAATCTTAAGTTCGTTTTTCGGTTTCTCTAAATTCTCTAGCATATGTTGATATTTTCTAAGTTCTCTAAGCTACTCAATTATGCAATATAAATTCAAAGCAATGAACACAAATATGATTGCAAATAAGTAAAGAGAGTAAGGATAGAGAAATGTACGCAAGCGATTTATAGAGGTTCGGCAACCTTGCCTACGTCCTCTACCTTGAGACGCTCCCAAGGATTTTCTCCAAATCCACTATCTTGAATTTGTTACACTCCCTCTTTTTCTAGGCTCAAGAGAAACCTCTCTCTTTTTCTAGGCTCAAGAGAAACCTCTTCTCCCTCTTTTTACAGGTTAAAGAGAAACCTCCCTCTTTTTCTTAGGCTAAAGAGTAACCTCCCTCTTTTTCTTAGGCTAAAGAGAAACCTCCCCTTTTACAAGGATTGAATGTGTTTACAAGAGAAGTAATTAAAGAAGGCCTCTAGATAGGCAAGTGATTACAAAGATTAAGCACAAATAAAAGCTTATACAAGATTTGTGCTAAGCACTACAAGGAATAAGAGAATGATAGAAGATGAAGACTTTGGAGCTCTTGATTTGTTGTTTGAGGCTTGAGGATTTGAGGAATATGTGTTATGGAGTTGCTGAGTAGTTCCCCCTTTCTTCCTTTAGCTTCTAAGCCTCTATTTATAGTCCCTTGGATGGTTTGTGAACGTTGGTTGGAGCCAAAACAAAAACTAGCCGTTGTATCTCACAGAAACTAGCCGTTGGGGACATTCTGACACAAAGGGATCGATCCTTTTACCAAAGGGATCGATCCTTTTCTTCATTCTTGCCTTCCGGGGCATTCTGCCAAAAAGGGATCGATCCCTTTCCTTAGGGGATCGATCCCATTCTTCCATAATGGGTTTTTCCTGCACTTTTGGGTTATAAATGATGTGGTCTTTGATCCTAATTCAACCCAAAACATATTGGCACTTTTGTGGGAGTTTTTCTTGACTTTCTTTGATGAAAACATTGTCCAAAAATTCATTAAGTGATTTTCTAAAATATTCAAAACATTTATAAAGAATTAAGACCAATAAAAGTGTATCAATAATTCATGGTCTTAAGTTTGATATGATCACTTGAAAATGGATTGAGAAAATCATGTGTGATAAGGCAAATTTACAATATGAATTAAAACATTAAAGCTTACTTAAGTTTTTGTCATTTCAAAATATATATGGCAATTTAAAGCTAACAGCCTTTACGCCATATGTACTTTCCACTGTCTTATCAGATCTCATGTAGTACTTATGATCTCATATTCCATTTAAGACCATAGAAAGAATATTAGAATTATCATTTCTTCCTTTTTGAAAACATATTACATGTTTGTATCTCATGTCTTATGAGAATCATCTCACGGTACTATAATCAGTACCTAAATGAGCATTTTGTAAAAATTGCTATAATTCAATTGATTCTCTTATCATATTATATAAAACATGTTCTTTTCATATGTCACCCATCATGTATCACATTTTCCGGTTGGCATATTCCATCTTATGTAAAATACTTTCCTTTTTAACATATCACCAATCATTTATGGAGTCTAAGATAGACATCAATCTTATCATACTGTAAACCTCTGAAGGTAAGAGAATACGCCGGTCAAATCTATACCCATAACCTATATTGTCCTCGGTGGATCACTGATTTAGGCGTCGACCGGGACTAAACAGGTCACATATCATGCATCAGCATGATAGGAATGCCAACCAGTCTCAAAACCGTATTTTCATCATAAAATAAACTTATATGGAATTTATATAAATATAAAATTCCATAATTTAAAACCATAAGGTTTAAAATCCTTTAGTGAATATTTATAAAAATATTCATAAGAATATTAACTATATTCCACTTCATCTTTCATCTCGAAATTCGTGTAATTTATCTATTCCGAGAATTTTCGATGATTTCATTATCATCATTCTCGAATACATGAATATTCTAAAATTCCATCTCATTATATTCATGTTTTATGAAATTTAGAAATTTCCTCATGTTTCATGATTTACTATCGAAATTCGGAAATAAAATCATTTAATATGATTTTATAAAGTTTTTCTAAAATTTTCGACAGCATAACGGCTGCCGATTTACTAACCTCCTGCACGGAAAAATACAGTTTAAAATCTTTCAGCCAGTACTTCTTCCCAAATTATTTTCAGCAAATCATACATCATAATAATTTTTCATAAAATAATTGCATAAAATATTTCAATTTAAAATATGCAGACTGAGTATCCTTACAGTGCTGCACATGCATCCCTTACCTTTTTCCCGGTCGGCGACTTCCGCTTATCGATCGCGCCCGCACTCCATTTCTCCTGATTCCTTATCTCGATTGCTGAAAATAATTTCTAGAATTAAAATTCTAATTTTTAGAATCTTTTTCATAATTTATTTAATTTTTTCTGAATTTAAATTTCCGGGAAATTTCTTACTGAATTTTCGTGAATGTCCGGGTTGTCGAATTTCCGGGAATTTTCCGAATTCCCGAAATTCTCCTTTTTCCTCTTTTTCTTCCTTTTTCCTCTTTTTCTTTTCTTTCTTTCTTTTCTTTTTCTTTTTCTTTTTCTTTTTTCCTTTTTCTTTTCTTTTTTTCTTTTCTTTTTCCTTTCTTTTTTCTTCTTCCTTTCCCGGTCAGACCGGTTCAGACCGGTCCAGCTCCTTTCCTCGCCGGTTCCTCGTCGGCGGCCGGTTCTCCGGCGATTCAGGCGTCCCTCAGCTGGCCGGCTGCACGACGAACTTGCCGGTGCCCTCCGTTTGCCATGGATCGGCGGCACGGCAGTGAATCGAGGCGGTTTTGCCTCGGTTTCTTCTTCCTCTTCGCCGGCGTTCCTCCGCCATCCATTGCACCTCCGGTGGCCTCCATCGGCTTCCTCTCCCTCGGGTGAAGCTTCGGTGGTAGTGGCGGCGCCTGGATCGGCCGGCACCGCCAGATCCGGTTTTCTCTTTCCGCGGCTTCTGTCGCGTTTTCTGCCTCCGTTTCTCTCTTTCTTCCGCCGCCGGTGGTTTCCTTGACTTCTCCTTTGGCCAGCGACGACATCCTCTCCATTCTCCCTCACCGGCGGTGACACCTCCGCCACCGGCGGTACGCCCGGGGAGGGTCGGGATTTCCTCCCCGATTTCTCCTTTTCTCCTTTTCTTTGGTTTTCTGTTTTATTTCCTCTTTTGGTTTTTGTCTTCTTTCTATTTTTAGTATACTATATACTATATATTATACCATATGTTTTATACATATAATATATATTATATGTTATACATACATTATTTCATACATAACATTATACAATATATATTATATACAAAATACATATTGTACATTACAAAATATATGTCTAGTATATATGTGTATATTTATATATATACTTAAAATTAAGTAACATTTATATATATAAATTATATAAATGCTATAATAAAATATTTATACATATAAAGTTTAATATAAAATCACATTTACCTTTCTTCTATATGTATGTATGTATATATATATATATATTTATATATACATGAAATATTATGTTTATATACATATGTATTATTTAAATTCATGAAATAGTATATATTTCTATATATATATATATATATATATATATATACACCAACGTATATTAAAATATATTATATAGTATTTTTAAATACATATGTATTTATATAAAATACATTTATATAATTTGTAATTATATAAATATATTTCATTTTAATCTCTTATTTTCTTAATTAGATTTGGATTTTAATTTATCCAATTTAATTCTTTTCCTCTCTATTATTTTTATCTTTATTTTCATTTAATTTCCTTCACACGAATTTCCTTATTCATCACTTCCTCATTTCTCGGGATTTTCACCAATATCCCGTTTCTTGCAAATTTTATTTATTTCCTCTTATTTAATTTCTCTAATATTTATTTTCAATATTTCTAATTTCCAATAAATGGAAAAATTTACGGTTATCACAATCGGATTGTGTCGTAATTCAATCTCCATTTCGATCTCTCGAATTTGTCCATATTATCACTTTCGAAATTATTTCAAAATCATGAAACCGGACTCGGTAAATTCTGGAAATCATTTATCACTCATTTCTTTGAATCCATAATTGATCGGATTGTATCATAGTTCAATCTCCATTTCGATCTCTCGAATTTGTCCATATTATCACTTTCGAAATTATTTCAAAATCATGAAACCGAACTCGGTAAATTCTGGAAATCATTACTCCGTTAATAACTTTACAATCCAATCATTCGACCATCGAAATTTCAACTGTGATCTTCTCTTCCAAGCTATATCATATAATTATCATCACTTTTATCCGTGATCCGTCTAATAAATAATTCCACCTCAATCTCAACTTGATACCATTTGTGATATTAAAATTACTTGATTTATCGATTCTATAAGGTTTAAACCATGTAATTCATCACATTATCGTTTTCAACGATCTATCTTCTCATCAATTTCAACATCAAACCACTTTCGGTAATACCATAAAATCCTTTCAATATTTATTTTCAATAATTATCTCCAAGATTCTATTTATGTGAGAGACTTAATCTTTTTCCTCAAATATTTTCCTAAAAATTTCGGCAGCATAACGGTTTAATTTCCTCTAAACCTCCTGCAAGGAAATACAATTTATAATTGCAGCCGTTGATTCTCCCCAATTTTTACATCTTACTAAGACCCCCACCATCAATTGTGGGTCCTCTTAGTATTTTTAACATCAATTAAATCAATTCATCATATAAAAAAAATCATAATTCCATTAAAATTCATTTCATCAGAGCATTATATAAGATCATAAATCCCACATACAATATAATGCTACTAATGCTTTATAAAAATATCTTACTTATTCGCCAAAGCTTAGCGCACTTTTCGATTTTTCGAGCCTTGCCGAATTCCATCATTCGTCTCATTTCCGTTTTACTACAATTTCAATATCAATGCACTACATCAATATAACCATAAATTATACAATAAATACCATCATTTTATTTTTTCTAAATTTCCTTACCATTTTTTTTCTTCCTTTTTCCCTTTCTTCTTCCTTTCCTTCTTTCTCCTTTTCTTTTCTTTTCTTTTCTTCTTTTTTTTTTCCTTCCTTTTCTTTTCTGTTCTGTTTTTTTTCTTGGTCTGAACCGGTTCGGACCGGTTCATACCGGTTCGGTCTCATCCGCCGGTTCAGCCTCTCGCCGGTCGGTTCGCCGCCGGTTCGACCTTCCCACAGCTAGCCGAGGTGGTGCTGAAGCCGAATCTGGTCTCCTTTCCTTCCCACCGGTGGTGACGGCATCGAATCTGGAGGTGGGAGCGGCGGCTTCTTCCCTCTCTGTTTCTTCCTTTCTCCGCCGGCCTTTGCCTCGTCGGTGGCCGTCTTTTGTTTCCCCTCAGCTCCGTCGAGCTCGGGGTTGGGGTGGCGGTGCCCGGATCGGCCGGCACTGCCGTGGCTCTTTTCTTTTCCCCACTTCGGTTCCACCTCGCCATTTCTCTTTCCTTCTCTGTTTTTCTTTTCCGCCGTCAGTGTCGGTGTCGGCTTCTCTTCCTCCATCACGGCTCGCCGGCGGCACCCCTCTTTCCTCTCTCAGCCGGCAGGGGGGCCGGCCATTTGTTTTTTTCTTTTTCTTGTCTTTCTCCTCTGTTTGTAACAGAGGAGAAAGAAGTAGGAATCGGGTTATCCCGATTCCCGCTTCTTTTTTTTATTTTTTTATTTTTTTAATTTTTTTATATATATAAATTAAATTTTTATATATATATCATATATTATTAATTTTAATATATATACATATATTCATATTTTATCTTAAAATATATGTATATATATACACTTTGATCTAAATAGTATATATATTTCATATATATATATGTACTTATTTAAAAATGTGTAAAAATATATTATATAATCTATTTATATAATTATATTTTTATTCACATTTTTATTTCTTTAACATTTAAAATATATTTATATTTTATAATTTTATAATTATATAAATATATACCTTTTTATTTCTTTAAATTTTTTGAATTTCCTAATATCAAAAATTATTTTCTTCATTTCTTTTCTTATTTAATTTGGATTGCAACTTATCCAAATTAAATTTTTCGGATACCTTATATCTATTTAGAAAATTCTCGGCCTTCACAATCACATTCTCCCCACCTTAAGAAATTCGATACTCCGAATTTAACTTAGTTTAAAGGTGGTACTGTTCTGTATATTCCTTATTTTTGACCTTTAGATCATTTTTCAAATTATACTGCCAGTATACCTTTAACATCACAATCATCTTTTATACCACTATATATCATCTTTCATCATATTTTTATACTCCCTAAAATTTCTTATCAACTGGGAGTTATCCATTTCCACTCCTTTTCATATCATACACCATTCATACTGTTCATCATCCGTTTTCTCATTTGATGCCAAGTCGATATATTTCGATAATTATGTCACGACCCGTGACCACATTTTTCACCTTATTGTACACAACTTAACCGGTTGGGCTGTTCGTGATACTTCACTTGTACTGACTGTTAAACAATTTTACATAACATTGTTTATATTATACACATCCCCTATTGTAATTAATTAGATAAGTAGTACTGTTGACAGGTCTAAATACAGAAAATAAATGATCATACCTCAAATAACTCAGTTGGTCTGTCACATTTTCCTTCGTGTACAACTGGGATCTACAATCCACTGAACTCACAATCATCAAAACCTAAAATGTTTAAAATTAAGGGGTGAGCAAAACCACGGCTCAATAAGGGAATTATATGCCTCACTTGATAATCAGCTTCCTATATGCTGAAAATCTTTTTCATTTTTCCTATGGGCTCTAAGCTCGCATGTAGGAAGGATACTACAATCGGCTAGGGATCCGAATGGAGTAAGGTAGGTATTTTAGAATACCATACTTGTTACGGAACCTAGAACCAACTGTAGAGAGAAATTTTCATTTCGTTTTGAATTAATAAATCCTTTTCCTTTTCCATTTTCATAAACTTTTCGTATTCTTTTCAAAATGGTGCTTTTATGAAATAAAGCATTTAAATAAAATAATTAATATTCGTATATTCCTTGAAAAGAATATTAGTTAAAACATCATCTTATTTCTTTAAAACTCATTTCATATTTTACTGTACAATCATAATTAGTACAGAACTTTAAATAGCAAAATAAGTTATTAATTCCTTTTCGTATAACATATAAATCATTTATTATCTATTATTCAATTTAAAAATTTAAAATTAAAAATAAGAATATTAAAATCTATTCCACTTATCACATTAGCAAAACAGCAAGCACTTAGGTAGATTAGTCACTATACACGTCGATAATTCGATTACTATGCAAGTTAATAAATTAATCCATTTACAAAACGAAAGTCAATAAACTTTAAACATATAGCTTAACTCATTGAAAACAGTTCCAATATAACCAAATTACTTAATCACTTTAGGCGTAAGCCCCAATTCACTGATTCAGTTACGACATCCATCCTAACTAGCTAATGGAGTTAAGTGTCATGTCGAGGAACTCGTGTAGCACTTAGTTCCCAAAGGACTCTAGAGGTGGCTCACACGGTACAGAAATTTCTTACTAACACATCGGAACTCGTGTAGCACTTAGTTCCCAAAGGACTCTAGAGGTGGCTCACACGGTACAGAAATTTCTTACTAACACATCGGAACTTGTGTAGCACTTAGTTCCCGAAGGACTCTAGAGGTGGCTCACACGGTACAAAAATTTCTTACTAACACATCGAAACTCGTGTAACACTTAGTTCCCAAAGGACTCTAGAGGTGGCTCACACGGTACAGAAATTTCTTACTAACACATCGAAACTCGTGTAGCACTTAGTTCCCAAAGGACTTTAGAGGTGGCTCCCACGGTACAGAAATTTGAGTCTTTGCTCGGTTTGGCCTTTATGCCATATACTTCCCACTATCTTATTAGAACTCGTCAAACACTTATAATATAATGTTCCATTTAAATTCATGGTAAGAATGTCAGATCTATCAATTCTTCCTTTTTCGAAACATATTACATATTCATATCACATATCTTAGGAAAGTCATCTCAGAGTACTATAATCAGTACCGAACCGAGCATTTTGTAAAAATGCTATAAATCAATTGATTTTCTCCTCATATCATATAAACATATTCTTTTCACATGTCACGCATCATATTTCACATTTTCCGTTTGACATATTCCATATCGTGTAAAACACTTTCCTTTTTAACATAATACCTATCATTTATGGAGTCTAAGATAGACATCAATCTTATCATACTATAAATCGCAGAGGGTAAAGAAATAAACCGGTCAAATCTATGACCATAATCTATATTGTCCTCGGTGGATCACTGATCAGGTGTCGTCCGAGACTAAACATATCACATATCATGCATCAACATGATAAGAATGTCAACCAGTTTCAAAACCGTATTTTTCATCATAAAATAAACCTTTATGGAATTTATATAAATATATAATTCCATAATTTAAAACCATAAGCGTTAAAATCCTTTAGTGAATATTTATAACAATATTCATAAAAATATTCACTGTATTTCACTTCATCTTTCACCTCGTACTACGTGTAATTTATCTATTCCGAGAATTTTCGGTGGTTTCATTATCACCATTCTCGAATACATGAATATTTTAAAATTCCATCTCATTATATTCATGTTTTATGAAATTTAGTAATTTCCTCATGTTTCATGATTTAATATCGATTTTAGGAATTAAAATCATTTAACATGATTTTATGAAATTTTTCTAAAATTTTCGGCAGCATAACGGCTGCCGATTTACTAACCTCTTGCATGGAAAAACACAATTTAAAATTTTCCAGCCAGTACTTCATCCCAAAAATTTTCAGCAAATCATGCATCATAATAATTTTCATAAAATATTTCCATAAAATATTTCAAATTAAATTATGCAGACTGAATATCCCTACAGTGCTGCACATGCATCCCTTACCTTTTTTCGGGTCGGCGACTTCCTCTTATCGATCGCGCCCGTACTCCATCTCTCCCGATTCCTTATCCCGATCGCTGAAAATAATTTCTGGAATTAAAATTCTAAATTTTAGATTTTTTTTATAATTTATTAAATTTTTTTGAAATTAAATTTACGGGAAATTTCTTACCAAATTTTCGTAAATTTTCGGGTTGTCAAATTTTCGGGAATTTTTCGAATTCCCGAAATTCTCCTTTTTCCTCTTTTTCTTCCTTTTCCTTCTTTTCTTTTTCTTTCTTTTTTTTTTTTCCTTTTTCTTTTCTTTTCTTTCTTTCCCGGTCAAACCGGTTCAGACCATTCCTCGCCGGTTCCTCGCCGGCGGCCGGTTCTCCGACGGTTCAGGCGTCCCTCAGCTGGCCGGCTGCATGACGAACTTGTCGGTGCCCTCCGTTTGCCTTGGATCGGCGGCACGGCGGTGGATCGAGGCGGAATAGGTTCGGTTTCTCCTTCCTCTTCGTCGGCGATCCTCCGCCGTTCATTGCGCCTCCGGTAGCCTCCATCGTCTTCCTCTCCCTTCGGTGAAGCTTCGGTTGCAGTGGCAGCCACTGATTTGGCCGGCATCGCCGTCGGCCATTTTCCTTTTCCTCTCCGTTTTCTTTCGTTTTCCGTCGATCCTGTTTCCGTTTCTTCACGTCGTCGGCAGCTTCTTTCCTTTCTCTGGCCGATGGCGTCTCTTTCTCCTTCCTCCCTCACCGGCAGTGGCGGCTCCGCCGCCGTCGGCCCTCTGGCTGGGAAGGATCGGGTCCTTCCCGATTTTCCTCTTCCTTTTGTTTTTTGTTTTATTTCCCTTTTTGTTTTTTTATTCACTTTCTATATTTAGTATATAATACACTATATATTATACACTATATTTTATATTTTATACATATAATATATATTATATATCATACATATATAATTTCATATATAATATAATACAATATATATTATATATACATTATATATATTGTATATTACAAAACATATATTTAGTATATATATGTATATATGTATATTTATATACTTTAAAGTAAATAACATTTATATATGTAAATTATATAAATGTTATAATACAATATATATACCTATAAACTTTAATATAAAATAATATTTACATTTTCTATATATGTGTATATATATATTTATATATACATAAAATATTATGTTTATATACATATGTATTATTTAAATTTATCAAATAGTATATATATTTATATATACCAATGTATATTTAATATCTACTGTATATCATACGGTATTTAAATATATATATATGTATTTGTATAAAATACTTTTATATAAAATTTGTAATTATATAAACATATTTTATTTTTATTTCTCGTTTTTCTTATTTAATTTGGATTTTTAATTTATCCAATTTAATTCTTTTTCCTTTCTCTATTATTTTTATTTTCACTTCCAATTTAATTTCCTTTACACCAATTTTCCGATTCTTTCACTTTCCTACTTTTTGGGATTTCACCCATATCCCGTTCTCGCAAAATTTTATTTATTTTCTCGGATTTATTTTCTCCAATATTTATTTTCAATATTTCTAATTTCCAATAAATGGAAAATTTACGGTTATCACAAATTATCATTTAAACAAGTTAATCAATTCTATGTAGTTGTCTAGTAGCTTTCACATCTCATGCATCCGCTCACTCAACATATCATCGAGCGTTTCCGTAGTATGCTCACATATTTACATCATGTACGGAGCGGTGCTGTCTGTAAATTTGAAATCTCAGAGCCTTTTGCTACTTCCCATAAACATATAGCTACTCAGAGATTCCCATCACATATAGGGCTCACTGGAACTTCACATACATTCTCATCATTATATAATCATATTTCGACTATGGCACTAAAGAATCTAAGAGTTTGATAATGGATAAGTGATTCAATCTAGACTGTTGGCTCTATAGGCTATACCGAGAGGGGGGTGAATCGGTTTTTACTAACCTTAGGTTCGTTTTTCGGTTCCTCTAAATTCTCTAGCTTAGATTGATATTTTCTAAGTTCTCTAGACTACTCAAGCATGCAATATAAATTCAATTCAATAAGCACAATATAATTGCAAGTAAAGAGAGTAGGGAAAGAGAGATTTACACAAGCGATTTATAGAGGTTCGGCAACTTGCCTACGTCCTCTGCTCAAGAGACGCTCCCAAGGATTTTCCCCAAATTCACTATACTTGAATTTGTGTTACACTCCCTCTTTTTTCTAGGCTCAAGAGAAACCTCTCTCTTTTTCTAGGCTCAAGAGAAACCTCCCTCTTTTTCAAGGCTTAAGAGAAACCTCCCTCTTTTTCTAGGCTAAAGAGAAACCTCCCCTTTACAAGGAATGATTGTGTTTACAAGAGATGTAATCAAGAAAGACCTCTATGTAGGTAAATGATTACAGAAATTAAGCACAATGAAATCCTATACAAGATTTGTGCTAAGCACTACAAGAGATATTTGAATGATGGAAGATGAAGACTTTGTAGCTCTTGATTTATTGTTGAGGCTTGAGGATTTGAGGAACATGAATATTGGAGTTGATTGAGTAGTTCCTCTTCCTTCCTTTAGCTTCTAAGCCTCTATTTATAGTCCCTTGGATGGTTTGTGGACGTTGGTTGGAGCCAAAACAGAAACTAGCCGTTATATCTCACAGAAACTAGTCGTTGGAGACTTTCTGGTGTAAAGGGATCGATCCTTTTCTTCAATCCAGCCTTCCGAGGCATTCTGTCAAAAAGGGATCGATCCCTTTCCCTATGGGATCGATCCTTTTCTTCCAGAAGGCATTTTTCCTACACTTTTGGGTTAGAAATGATATGGCTTTCGATTTTAATTTAACCCAAAACATTTATAAGCTTTAAGGGAGTTTTTCTTGACTTTCTCAAATGAAAATATTGTCCAAAAACTTATAAGTAATTAAGGGATCGATCCTTTTCTTCCAGAGGGCATTTTTCCTGCACTTTTGGGTTAGAAATGATATGGCTTTCGATTTTAATTTAACCCAAAACATTTATAAGCTTTAAGGGAGTTTTTCTTGACTTTCTCAAATGAAAATATTGTCCAAAAACTTATAAGTAATTTTCTAAACTTATGTTCAATAATTCTTGAGAAAATTACTTAATATTGAAAACCATTTTATAAAGTGTTAAGACCCATAAGAATATATCATTAAATCATGGTCTTAATGTTTGATATGAACACTTAAAAATGAATTGAGAAAATCATGTGTGATAAGGCAAATTTACAATATGAATTAAAACATTAAAGCTTACTTAAGTTTTTGTCATTTCAAAATATATATTGCAATTCAAAGCTAACAATCTCCCCCTTTTTGATATGACAAAACTTAATGTAAATTTGCTTTGAAAATTCTTTTATAAAATACTCCCCCTCAAATAAAGCAGGATTTTATAAAGCTCCCCCTTAATATAAGCATGGGTTTTGAAAATGAATTTTCCCATTATCTCTCCCCCTTAATATCTCTCCCTTTTAATATCTATCTCTTTTAATATCTATCTCTCCCCCTTTTTGTCATAGCAAAAAGAAGAAAAAATAAGAAAAAATATGCTCCCCCTAAAATTATGGCTATGTGAGAAGAAATAAATATGCTCCATCCAACAAGAAACGTGTTAGTACATGGGACTCATAGCACAAATAGATAAGTCAATATTCACAAAGAGTATGAAATATTCAGCAAAGAATATGACTTATGATCCTAAACCAATTGTTTATAAATAATTTTTGAATAAGGTCTCAATTGGTAAGAAATTAAGCAAGCACCTAAGTATATCAATTGTTCTCTTAAGTCTAACTAAGGTGCATGGCAATGCATTATGATTATGAGCTAAAATTAGATGACATATCATATGCATGAGCTCATAAATCATGTTCAAGTAAGAGTGTGCATAGAATCAAAACATATAGCAATTAACTTCAAATTCTAGCACACAAGAGTTTCATGCAAAAATATCCTATTTCTTCTCTATTTGTCATTTCAAACTAAAGAGTATGAGAAGAATTGTCAATTTAAAGCTCATACCAATTGGCAATTTAGATTTGGCTTACCAATTATTGAAAATATGGTTCCCTATGATACTAATTGTTATTTCAATCTAAATACCAATTGTTACTAATGGTTGACTTAGGCATTTTGCATGAATCCAATATCTATGTGTAGTGTGTTCATGTCAAGAAAATAAACATTCTAAATATGCAAGAACACAATCACACATCATCAAATATGCATATGGACCAATTAAATATTAGCACACTATCATAAAATATTAATCCATATTCATATTCACAAATTGATACCATATGGAAGATTCAAAACATCAAGGAATTGAAGCAAACACATTTTCTTCCATGGTTTCAAGCACACAAATCCTATGCTCATTTTCTAATTCAAGTCCTTAACCAATTATGAGCAAGGAAAGATTCAAATAATAAATGCATGGATAATACATATGTTCAAGTTTGCATTTATCTTTGAATGTTGGTGTTGTCATTAAAGCCCAAGTTCTTTAATAGTTTTGCCATGAGAAAAATTTAAGTACATGGATGATAACGTTTCATGCATTTGAACATTTGGGATCCATTTACCATCACAATTTATAAGCCAATGACCATTACCAATTGTTGAATTTACATTTGAAATCAATCCACTAGATGTAAAATTATCATGAAACCTAGTGTGAAATTTATAACTCAAGCCAAGAGATTTAATCCTATAAGCATGCTTGACTAAGATGAACAAAAGGAATGAAGAATATTCATTATGCACAAGTTCATCAAATTCTCAAATATATCCATAAATCATTGAAATAAATCTCAAAATTATGTTTAAGCATTCATTGAAAATATATTTCAAGATTATTTCAAGATTTATGCCATTCATGACCATTTTTAATGAGAAAACTGATTTTGCGCTTGTGAGCTCAAGAAAAATGATATTAATTGTTGAAAGTGATACCATTTGTTGGAAATGATATTAATTGATGATGTTGAGGCATGATATCAATGAAAAATGAATTTTCATAGTTTAAAGATCATCAAAAAGAAGTTAAAACAATGAATTTTAAGTTGAGAAGAGAGAAAGTATCAAAACAATGAAAAGTTCTTCTCAATTTCGGTTGAAAACATGCAGGAGAGCCTTTTTTGGCCTGGGGGGATTGATCCCTTTAGGAGGGGGATCGATCCCTCATATGTTTCCTGCAGATTCTGCAGTTGTTTTGACAGAAAATTGAACTTGTGAGGTACCAAAACTCCGTTTTTGAGTAATTTAAGTCCAAGTAAGGATTTAAACATTTGTAAAACATGATTTTGGACTTGTATGAATGAAAAACATGAATGAAAAACCATTTATCAATAGATTTTGCAATTTTGGTAGGATTTTTACCAATAAATGCATTTTTGGCCTCAAAGGAGGTCATTTTGAGAGTTATGCTTGTTTTGGCAAAACCAATGCATTGAATTTCATAAATATGTCAAAACAAACTTGTTCACATAGGTTTTAAGCACATATATCATCAAATCATCATACTTGTGAACATTATGCCATGATTTCCAACATACAAGTTCTTCATTAATGCATATGACATGGCATTTTGCATATATGACAATTTGGCAATTTGAGGCAAGTAAATACATTATCAATACATAGAAGACTTGCTCAAAATGCAGAAATCCAATAATGATTTCAAAATCATAAATCATGCTTTTCATTCAATGCATCAAGAATTGTCCATCAAACACTCAACAATCATTCATCATGCCTTTTGCTCATTCACAATGCATCATCAATCATTAACCAATTTTCTCATCAAAGCACAAATAATCAAATAAAAGTTTAAGGAGTAAGGAATTATGCTTACAATACTCCTTTGCTAGAGTAAGCTTTGCCTTGAATAGTTGAATCCACCTTGAGCTATTCTTTGAAGAATTGTTGTGATGGATCCTCAAGCTTTTCCTTTTTCTCATTGGCACAAGCAATCTCTATAAAGGTGTGTAGAGCATTCAAACCCCATTGTTTCATTGTATTCCCATGCTCTAACACTACTACAACAAACACAATCAAGCATGCTTTGGTACCCAAATTTTGAGAGTTAGTGCTAGCAATTTTTGATCCTTTAGGGATCCATTTCAAGCACAATTCATCGTTATTTATTGCATGCTTTGGCACCCACATTTTTCTAACTACTCTTCTTCTAAATGTGGCTTTTCTATATGTGCATGCTTGTGAAGAGTGTCCTATTCTATTGCATAGTGAGCATGTAAGAGATAAATCATGCATAGTATTTTTGCTCACAAGGAAATTCTTTAGATGAGTTTCTTTTTGTATTGCATTATATCCTAACCCATCTTTGTCAAAGAAAGCTCTTTGGGTCTCTAACATGTGATCTAGCTTTTGTTGACCCATATAAAACCTAGAAAATGAGTTATGCAAATTTAAGTTCTTTTTATTCAACTCATTTATTTCTAAGTTAGCCTCTTTTAATTTCTTTTCAAATTCTAGCGTAGCATTTATCAAGGCTTCATTTTCTATTTTTAATTTAGCAATGATTTTCTTATATTTGGAGTTCATGCATTGAAATTCATTTGTTAAATCATTAAAGGCATTTTGTAGTTCACTAAAGGTATAATCATTATCTTCACTAGAACTACTACTAGCCTCATCATCACTAATAGCCATAAAGCATGAGTAGGCTACCTCTTCATCTACATTTTCCTCATCGGAGCTATCACTATCGCTCCATGCAGCCACAAATGCTTTCTTCTTAGGTTTCCTATCCTTTTCCTTTCTAAGTAAGGGGCAATCTAACTTAGTATGACCCGGTTCATTACACTCATAACACACTAAAGGGTCCTTTTCTCTTCTACTTGACTCCCCTATTTGATGTCTCCTATTATTTTCTTTTTCTTTCATTCTCATGAACCTATTAAATCTTTTGGCAAACATTGCCATTTCCTTCTCTTCCTCATTTCCACTCTCATCACTATCATCTTCAAGGACCTCATGAGTGGAAGACTTAAGTGCTACCCCTACTTTCTTTGAAGGCACTTCATTTCTTTTCATTTTCATTTCATATGTAAGTAGGGAACCCATAAGCTCATCTAGAGACAAGGTGAAGGAAACCGAAACATACATGCAGCGGAATTTAAATCATTCGGCCTCCACCAAGATCGATTCGGAGAGTTGCCTGATTAGGGTTTTGAGATTTTACCTAAAGTTTTCTTTGATTTCTGTCATTGGTCGAGTCACAAGCAACAACTTTTCGTTCCTGCCTCTATGGTATCCACACGAACGGATCTCACGACTCTTGAACATCTCACGATCAGAAGCCTTAAGGAGCGTTTTTGATTCTTTATAACCGAACTGCTAGCTTCGATTAAAAGACTACTTTTCTGTTTTTCTAATTGTTGTGCGGCTATGTTTCAGAAAACATCCTTTTATAGGCAGTAAATTTTACCTTAAAATTTACTGCCAAACAGAACTCTAATCCTACTTAGAATAGGATTAGTTATATCCCTAATCCAATTCAGAATAGGATTAGTTATATCCTTAATCCAATTCAGAATGGGATTAATTAAGCTCCTCATTGATCCGTTCTAAGTGTGCGACCCAATAGGTTCTCAAAACAATGGCAATGACAAAATTGTCACAGCCAATGAGCGGTATCTAGCAACACATCATTGCTACCCATGTAACGAGAATGTCAATGACTCGACATAACCTTACTCGTGATAGATGTTACTGTGTAGTCTAATCCCTTTATCCTTTGATGTCTTAATTAGACACAAGTCATGGAATGTGTCACACTTGTATAGTCTAATCAGCGTTTTCTTGATTCCTGAGTAGACTAATTAAACAAATAAAATCAATATCTCATATTGACTTATTTGAGCACGGCCATGCATTTTAGTCTCACTCTATCAAAGGGCCCAAGACATCACTCTTGTTATATAAGAGGGATAAATCCTATCTTGATCACTCAACATCCCTCTACATAGATCGAGGCATACCCAATTACTACCTTTATAGTCCATCCTGTTACGAATGACATCTAGCAGCATTAAAGTATGCAATTCTCTATGTTGGGATCTCTGATGATCTCAAGTCAAAGGATCACATACACCATCATCACTATGAGAATCGCTTATGACACTCATATAACAATCCATGTAGCGTTCTCATGGAGGGTCGATCCAGTACATAGCTCTCTAACATGTACCTATGTGATGACTTGATATCCTATATCCATGACAATGGTCATCAGTCAACCACATACTAGTCTTATCGTATCATTGTTATCCTTGTTCACAATAATACTTGACTAGGGATATTTTAAGAATAGTGTGTTATTACTATTCTAAGGACATTATCATATAAGATTATATTACGCAGTTATAAGACAAATATAATAATGAACTATAAATAAAAATGTCATAATACATAAAAATGCCAAAGTCAATCATCTAATGAATGGTTCTAAGGGCATAATCCAACAATCTCCCACTTGCACTAAGACCATTCACTCATGTATCTAATACCTAGTGACCTAATGTGACGATCATGTCTCTGCTGCGTCAAAGGCTCCGTCAGTGGGTCGGCGATGTTATCGTCAGTTGGTACTTTGCATATCCTCACATCTCCTCTCTCGATGATATCTCGAATGAGATGGAAGCGCCGTAGTATATGTTTGGATCGTTGGTGAGATCTAGGTTCCTTAGCTTGTGCGATGGCTCCATTGTTGTCACAATAGAGCTCAATCGGATCTACAATGCTAGTAACAACTTCAAGCTCAGTTATGAACTTCCTGATCCAAACAGCCTCCTTAACAGCTTCAGAGGCAGCTATATACTCAGCCTCTGTTGTAGAATCGGCCACTGTCGCCTGCTTTGAACTCTTCCAGCTCACAGCACCACCATTAAGGCAAAACACATAACCAGACTGCGATCTATAGTCATCTTTATCAGTTTGGAAGCTAGCATCAGTGTAACCTGTTACAATGAGCTCTTCCTCACCTCCATATATCAAGAATGTATCCTTAGTCTTTCTCAAGTACTTAAGAATATTCTTGACAGTGATCCAGTGACGTTTACCAGGATCAACTTGATATCTACTCGTCATGCTCAAGGCATACGAGACATCGGGACGTGTGCATAACATGGCATACATAATGGATCCAATAGCAGATGCATATGGAACTTTACTCATACGTTCTCTCTCTTCTTGTGTTGTAGGACACTATTCTTTTGAGAGAGTAATGCCATGTGTCATAGGCAAGAATCCTTTCTTGGAATCCTGCATGCTAAACCTCTTTAGCACTTTATCTATGTATGCATTTTGACTTAGGCCAATTAATTTCCTTGATTTATCTCTATAGATCCTTATACCCAGTACATAGGTAGCTTTCCCAAGTCCTTCATTGAAAAGCAATTCCCTAACCAAGTCTTTACAGACTGAAGGGTAGGGATGTCATTCCCAATGAGTAGTATGTCATCTACATACAACACCAGGAAGACAATAGTGCTCCCACTGACCTTCTTGTAGACACAAGGTTCATCTTCGTTCTTGATGAAACCAAACTCTTTGATTGCATCATCAAAACGAAGATTCCAACTTCGAGAAGCTTGCTTTAGTCCATAAATAGAACGTTGCAGCTTACAAACCTTTCCAGCATTTTTTGGATCAACAAAACCCTCAGGTTGTGTCATGTACACATCCTCGAGTAGCTTTCCATTAAGAAAAGCAGTCTTGACGTCCATTTGCCAGATTTCATAATCATGGTATGCAGCTATCGCAAGCAAGATCCTAATGGATTTGATCATCGCGACTGGTGAAAAGGTTTCATCATAGTCAATACCATGAATTTGTTTAAAACCTTTAGCAACCAATCGCCCTTTATAGGTATGAACATTTCCTTCCATGTCGGTTTTCTTCTTAAAAACCCATTTACACCTTATAGGTTTTACCCTTTCGGGTAAGTCAACCAAGGTCCAAACTTGGTTGGCATACATGGATTCCATCTCAGATCTCATGGCTTCAAGCCATTTCTCAGAGTCTGGCCCTGTAATAGCCTCTTGATAGGTAGTAGGCTCATCTTGGTCCATGAGCAATACATCACCGTTCTGAGTCATTAGAAATCCATATCTCTGTGGCTCACGATGTGTTCTAACTGATCTACGCAAGGCTTCTGTCTCTTGAGCAGGCAGTTGCTCCACAACAACTTGTGGTTCTGGTTCCACAACAACTTGTGGTGCTTGCTCAGGCTCCATCTCAACATCGGGTGCGCTATCTTGTAGCTCTTGAATTTCTTCAAGTTCTACTTTTCTCCCACTAGTTCTTCTAGAAATGAATTCTCTTTCTAGAAAGACACCTGTTCGAGCTACAAACACTTTGCGCTCAGTGGGATTGTAAAAATAATATCCTTTAGTTAGTTTAGGATATCCCACAAAATAGCACTTATCAGATTTAGGTGCAAGTTTGTTAGAGACTTGACGTCTTACATAAGCCTCACAACCCCAAATCTTCATAAAAGACATACTGGGACGTTTACCAGTCCATATCTCATATGGTGTCTTTGGAACCGATTTAGATGGAACACGGTTTAGTGTAAAAGCAGCTGTTTCTAATGCATGTCCCCAAAAGGATTCTGGAAGATCTGTATGACTCATCATTGATCGAACCATATCTAATAAAGTTCGATTTCTCCTTTCAGATACACCATTCCATTGTGGTGTACCTGGAGGAGTGAGTTGTGAGACAATCCCACACTCTTTAAGATAGTCAAGCAATTCTTGGCTTAAGTATTCACCACCTCGATCTGATCGAAGTGCCTTAATGCTCTTGCCAAGCTGGTTTTGTACTTCATTCTTGAATTCTTTGAACTTTTCAAAAGATTCTGACTTGTGTCTCATAAGATACACATAGCCATATCTACTGAAATCATCAGTAAATGTAATAAAGTACATAAACCCACCTCTGGCCTGTGTGTTTAAAGGTCCACATACATCTGTATGTACTAAGCCCAATAAATCACTTGCCCTTTCACTATGTCCTTTGAAAGGGGCTTTAGTCATCTTACCCATCAAACAAGATTCACATGTCTCATACGATTCAAAATCAAATGAGTCCAAAAGTCCATCTTTATGGAGTTTGGAAATGCGATTCTCATTTATGTGTCCCAAGCGACAATGCCAGAGATATGTTGGATTTTGATCATTAGATTTAATCCTTTTAGCATTTATGTTATAAATAGGCATATCAAGATTTAGAATGTAAAGACCATTAATTAGTTGTGCACTACCATAAAAGATATCATTTAAATAAATGGAGCAACAGTTGTCCTTTATTATAAATGAAAAACCCTTCTTGTCCAAACAAGAAATAGAAATAATGTTTTTAGTGATGGAAGGCACATAATAACAATCATCTAATTCTAAAACAAGCCCTGTTGGCAATGTCAAAATATAAGTTCCTATAGCTAATGCAGCAACCCTTGCTCCATTTCCCACTCGTAGGTCGACCTCGCCCTTAGTCAACGATCTACTCCTTTTGAGTTCCTGCACATTTACACAAATGTGAGAACCACATCCAGTATCTAATACCCATGATGAAGAAGTAGATAGATTAACTTCTATAACATAAATACCTGAAGTGGTAGTCTCACTTCCTTTCTTCTTCTTTAGCTCTTCCAGGTATTTGTTGCAGTTCCTCTTCCAATGTCCGGTCTCACCGCAATGGAAGCATTTCCCTTCTTTGGTAACCCCACCTTTAGGCTTCAGTGCAGTATCATTGGGCTTGAACTTGCCATTGGCGTTATTACCTTTTTTCTTGCCCTTTGCATTAGCCCTGCCCTTAGCTTTCTTAACTATTAAGACATCTTTAGGCTTGGCCTTTTTCATGTTGGATTCAGCTATTTTCAACATGCTAAGTAACTGTGGCAGAGTCTTGTCAATTTCATTCATGTTGTAATTAACAACAAATTGACTGTAACTGTCTGGCAACGATTGCATAATCACATCAGTGGCCAACTCTTGACCCAAAGGAAATCCCAATCTTTCAAGGTTTTCAATGTACCCAATCATCTTGAGCACATGAGTACCAACGGGAGTCCCCTCTGCCATCCTACACTGAAACAATGCCTTAGAGACATTGTACCTTTCTTGCCTAGCTTCCTCTTAATAGAGTTGCTTGAGATGCTCGATCATATCGAATGCATCCATTTCCTCATGTTGCTTTTGAAGCTCAGGATTCATGGAGGCAAGCATAAGGCAACTAACATCCAATGCATCATCTTGATGCTTCTTATAAGCATCTCTTTCTGCCCTTGGAGCATTAGAGGGTGGTTCCTCAGGTAAGGGAATCTCAAGGACATACAACTTCTTTTCTTGCTTGAGGACTATCCTCAGGTTCCTGTACCAATCCAGGAAGTTTGTCCCATTCAACTTGTCCTTCTCAAGGACAGATCGCAGTGAAAGTGTGTTATTTGTGTTTGATGCCATGGTAATCTACAACAAAAATATGCAAAATATAAGTATCATGAATGCATTCATTTAATTAAATATTTAATAAATGATGCTCCCACTATTTTTATCGAATCAACAACCCTCACTATTAAATCGGAAAAATTATCACATAATTTCTCTAGTGGGTCAAGATCCATATTTCACCTTATCTAGAGTTAGCTTTGGCTAGTCGCCCAAGATTTGGCTATTTAGGTAGGCAACACTTACCAATTACATCTCATGTAACTCTTGGATAGTTGGGTGAACAACACTTGTTCTAATTCATCTCATGAATGGAAGCCCAACTTTATGCCTCTAAATTCCCAATCCTATTGAGGAAATCTAGTTAAGTCAACCCAATTTATAGCCTTTGGATATCACTATTATCCCATCGCGTCTTACTAAGATAGATATGATATTTTGCTTTGGCAAACATAACAAAATCGATTCTAGCCTTGACGAGTGCTATTCATTGGTAGGCATCTATTATTGACTTAATTTAATTTGAGGGATTTTCTTAGTTTATTGAATAAGATCTCACCAATTTTACTTTTTTAAAATTATCATATGATTTTCATATCATAAACATACAAAATAAACCATGCATATCATGTAATTAAGCAATAAAATAAACGTGACATAGTTATAGCCCAAACTAAATGGATTTCCCAAGCCAATGAGAAACCCTAAGGGTTAACCTAAAGGTAATAGCATATTCTCCAAGTGCCTCTTTGGTCATCCTTTGCATGGTTGTCAGCTCCAATTACATAGTTTAAGAGAAACCTCGAGTTACATTCGAGGGGAGTAAGATGAGAAAAGAATGTACAACAAGAATTTCAAGAACAAGGCACGACACGCAGGTCGTATTTATTAAAATTTACAACCACCAAAATACAATCATATTGGGCTAGGGCTATAACTATGCACCATGCTCAAACAACAACCACTGTGTTATACAAACAAGTGTGATGCAATTTCAAAATTTTAGTTTTATTAACGAGGCACATTTGAAAAGAATTATAACCCTGACTGCGGGGTTCCCAACGCCCCTTATCCGGAAGTGTCCCAATCTTATCAGGATGTTCCAGCCAGTATCTCATACTGACTATAATTTTAGTCGCATTAGAACTCTTATCTAAAAGTGTTTCAATCTTTATACACTTTCGACATCATTCTGTTTCTTCCATAACGTTTATGCAGAATAGAAACCGCCATTAATAATTCGCATCACAGATTATATCTCACATATAAGTTGAATCGAAATTGATATATATCATATATATAATTTCAACAATTCGATTTGTAGCCTCTGAATATATCATATACATTCTAATCCGTATTAATCTCATTAAAACGATTGCATGTAATCATAAACAGAAAGTAACCAGAGATCATGCTTTTATCAAAACAAATCAGGGACTCCGAATCTGGCTCTGATACCAGTGAAGGAAACCGAAACATACATGCAGCGAAATTTAAATCATTCGGCCTCCACCAAGATCGATTCGGAGAGTTGCCTGATTAGGGTTTTGAGATTTTACCTAAAGTTTTCTTTGATTTCTGTCGTTGGTCGAGTCACAAGCAACAACCTTTCGTTCCTGCCTCTATGGTATCCACACGAACGGATCTCACGACTCTTGAACGTCTCACGATCAGAAGCCTTAAGGAGCGTTTTTGATTCTTTATAACCGAACTGCTAGCTTCGATTAAAAGACTACTTTTCTGTTTTTCTAATTGTTGTGCGGCTATGTTTCAGAAAACATGCTTTTATAGGCAGTAAATTTTACCCTAAAATTTACTGCCAAACAGAACTCTAATCCAATTCAGAATAGGATTAGTTATATCCTTAATCCAATTCAGAATAGGATAATTAAGCTCCTCATTGATCCGTTCTAAGTGTACGACCCAATAGGTTCTCAAAACAATGGCAATGACAAAATTGTCACAACCAATGAGCGGTATCTAGCAACACATCATTGCTACCCATGTAACGAGAATGTCAATGACTCGACATAACCTTACTCGTGATAGATGTTACTGTGTAGTCTAATCCTTTTATCCTTTGATGTCTTGATTAGACACAAGTCATGGAATGTGTCACACTTGTATAGTCTAATCAGCGTTTCTTGATTCCTGAGTAGACTAATTAAACAAATAAAATCAATATCTCATATTGACTTATTTGAGCACGGCCATGCATTTTAGTCTCACTCTATCAAAGGGCCCAAGGCATCACTCTTGTTATATAAGAGGGATAAATCCTATCTTGATCACTCAACATCCCTCTACATAGATCGAGGCATACCCAATTACTACCTTTATAGTCCATCCTGTTACGAATGACATCTAGCAGCATTAAAGTATGCAATTCTCTATGTTGGGATCTCTGATGATCTCAAGTCAAAGGATCACATACACCATCATCACTATGAGAATCGCTTATGACACTCATATAACAATCCATGTAGCGTTCTCATGGAGGTTCGATCCAGTACATAGTTCTCTAATATGTACCTATGTGATGACTTGATATCCTATATCCATGACAATGGTCATCAGTCAACCACATACTAGTCTTATCGTATCATTGTTATCTTTGTTCACAATAATACTTGACTAGGGATATTTTAAGAATAGTGTGTTATTACTATTCTAAGGACATTATCATATAAGATTATATTACTATTCTAAGGACATTATCATATAAGATTATATTACGCAGTTATAAGACAAATATAATAATGAACTATAAATAAAAATGTCATGATACATAAAAATGCCAAAGTTAATCATCTAATGAATGGTTCTAAGGGCATAATCCAACACAAGGTATTTGGATCCTTAGACTCTTCTATTGCGGTTACCTTTGCCTCCCATGACTTAGGCAAGCTATTCAAAATTTTCTTTACCATTTCAACATTGGAATAAGCCTTGCCTAGATCCTTAAGTCCATTAATTATATCAATAAACCTAGTGAACATTTCGCTAATGGACTCATTTCTTTCATCCTAAATAGCTGATAATCATGTGTGAGCATTCCTACTTTGGTCTCTTTCACTTGATTGGTTCCTTCATGTGTGATGGCTAATTTGTCCCATATTTGCTTGGCATTCTCACATAGGGAAACTGTATTATATTCATTCGGAACTAATGCACAAAAAAGAGTGTGCATAGCCTTGGCATTCAATTGTGTCACTCTCATGTCATTTGTGTCCCACTCATCTTCACTCTTAGGGACATCTTTTACATCTACTTTCTTTATTGCGATTCTAGGGCCATTAACTATAATTCTCCACACTTCATAATCATTTGATTGTATAAATAACATCATTCTAGTTTTCCAATATGAATAATTCTCACCATTGAAAAGTGGAGGTCTAACTAATAATTGTCCCTCTTCTCCTAAGGATGTGCCTACATTCAAATGAGCCATCTAAGATCGTTTTGCTCGATAAAGGTTAGTCTAAATCAATCTCGAGCCTAGCTCTGATACCAATTGTTTGCTCTATATGCTATACTGAGAGGGGGTGAATCGGTTTTTACTAACCTTAGGTTCGTTTTTCGATTCCTCTAAATTCTCTAGTTTAGATTGATATTTTCTAAGTTCTCTAGACTACTAAAGCATGCAATATAAATTCAATTCAATAAGCACAATATAATTACAAGTAAAGAGAGTAGGGAAAGAGAGATTTACACAAGCGATTTATAGAGGTTCGGCAACTTGCCTACGTCTTCTACCTTGAGACGCTCCAAAGGATTTTCCCCAAATTCACTATACTTGAATTTGTGTTACACTCCTTCTTTTTGCAGGCTCAAGAGAAACCTCTCTCTTTTTCTAGGCTCAAGAGAAACCTCTCTCTGTTTTTCTAGGCTCAAGAGAAACCTCCCTCTTTTTCAAGGCTTAAGAGAAACCTCCCTCTTTTTTTAAGCTAAAGAGAAACCTCCCCTTTACAAGGAATGATTGTGTTTACAAGAGATGTAGTCAAGAAATACCTCTATGTAGGTAAATGATTACAAAAATTAAGCACAATGAAATCCTATACAAGATTTGTGCTAAGCACTACAAGAGATATTTAAATGATGGAAGATGAAGACTTTGTAGCTCTTGATTTATTGTTGAGGCTTGAGGATTTGAGGAAAATGAGTATTGGAGTTGATTGAGTAGTTCCTCTTCCTTCCTTTAGCTTCTAAGCCTCTATTTATAGTCCCTTGGATGGTTTGTGGACGTTGGTTGGAGCCAAAACAGAAACTAGGCATTATATCTCACAGAAACTAGCCGTTGGAGACTTTCTGGTGTAAAGGGATCGATACTTTTACCAAAAGGATCGATCCTTTTCTTCAATCCAGCCTTCCGGGGCATTCTGTCAAAAAGGGATCGATCCCTTTCCCTATGGGATCGATCCTTTTCTTCCAGAGGGCATTTTTCCTGCACTTTTGGGTTAGAAATGATATGGCTTTCGATTTTAATTTAACCCAAAATATTTATAAGCTTTAAGGGAGTTTTTCTTTATTTTCTCAAATGAAAATATTGTCCAAAAACTTATAAGTAATTTTCTAAACTTATGTTCAATAATTCTTGAGAAAATTACTTAATATTGAAAACCATTTTATAAAGTATTAAGACCCATAAGAATATATCATTAAATCATGGTCTTAATGTTTGATATGAACACTTAAAAATGGATTGAGAAAATCATGTGTGATAAGGCAAATTTACAATATGAATTAAAACATTAAAGCTTACTTAAGTTTTTGTCATTTCAAAATATATATTGCAATTTAAAGCTAACATAGACTATCAGTCTGTAATCACTTCTATATCATCATATCTCTTTTAGATTTTTTATTATCCACAATACTCATTTTTACATTTATTTCATCATGGCTGCATCTCGTTGCAGACTTTACTGTTAATTATCTCTTATAGTAAATGAAACATTAACCCATCATTTTCTCTCTATATCTCTTTTCATGTAATCTCATCATTACATCTCTTATTCTTATGGTATACTCTATATCACTTAGGTTTTAGAATATACCTGAATTTATACTCTTTTCTTCATTTAAATTCCATAGGTGACAAATCAATCATCACTTTCATCACCATGTTATCCATACAATTTCACCATTCTGAGGTGGGTGTGTATATATATATATATATATCCTTTTTCCATTTATATGACTGGCAGTAAAATGTATAATTCATTTATTTACTCCTTTGAGTATCATTAAATTTCATCTTTCAGTCTTAATTTGGGAACTGCTTCATATTCACATTCCCTACTCATCCTGAAAATTTATCTTCTTATTACGTTTTCATCTTTTCACTCTCATCATTTCAGTCGGTTTTCTCAATCGGTATGGTACTCCACTGTTAAAATCTCTTAACATTTTAAATACCATCTTTATACTTACTCATTCACCGACTGTAACTTCTTTACTTATCAGTCACATCTATAGAGCGGCTAACCCAATAACTCTTCCATAGATTGGCAATAGTATCTAGCTAGACCCAGTACATTTCGTATCCCAATCATTATCTCTTCATCATAGATAGATCCACATCGCTTTGTCATTCGAGATCATATATCTTAGAAAGAGATACTGTCTAGCTAAATCTTTTATTTGCCATACTTAACATATAATTCACTATCTTTAAGAGTCTGCAAGGTTATACCACTATGCTACTCATTTTCCATTTATGCCTTAGACTGTATGGTATATCATTACTTTATCCTTATATGGCTGCCTCATTCATTAGGCTTATATACGACACAAGGTATATCATTAACCTTGTAAACCTCAATAGGAACTCGTAAGGAATTTATCGAGTTCTAATCATTATTATCTTATGACCATTAATTTCCAACTTTGATTTGATGACGCCTTGTATAGAGATTGGTCTTATGAACTCCTTACACATCTCTGATTAAATCGATTAAAGCGTTAATTTCATACAGACGAATATTCGTTCTTAATAAGAACTTTATTGTATAATAGGAATTTAATACCTCTTATATTTCATCCTCTCATTAACATTATCCGTATTTCCATCAATTATCATTATATAAGTGAATTTCATTATTCACTAATTTTCAGAGTTATTTTCTTAAGCTTTTCGAATTCTTTTACGTTTTTCGATATAAGCTTAAAATAGATTTCATATTAATAATCGAGTCAATATTAACCCGATCTCTCAATCTATATTACTCTGAAAATTTATCGAGAATCTCATCCGATACTTTCTTTAATTGCACATCTCTTATCATTTTGGACATTTCATCTCTTTGTCCTATCATTTCATTGTACATCCTCAAGGTAGAGACATTTAATATTTAAATCATTTTAACATCTACTCTGCCTTGATTCACTTATTTACTCATACTTCACAGCATATCAATCATCTTAATTTATATGCTGGATTAAGTGTAATCGTTAATTAACACCTTTTACAGCTAACCGATTTATTATTACTATTATTTACTTTTACAATCATTTTCATTTAATAATTCAGGTTAGCTGTTATCTTCCTCATCTCTTATCTTCACTTACTGTCCTGATGCGTATTCTCCAATTTCATATACTCCATACAGTACATTATTCTATAAAACATATTTCAAAATATTCTGGTTCTATAAATATTCATTTAATGCTTTAGAGACTTTATGATTGTATAGAACCAGAATTAACCATATTGCTATGGATTTCATCCTCTATACTGTTCTCTTTCTCATTCATCATTAGTAATCATTTTACTTTTCATCATATCCAACAATCCCGTAATCAACATCTCATCAATACACTTTTAACTCCGACCCTTAAGAATCAATAATAGAGCCGCTCATCCTGCGACTTCCTTATAACCATTCAGGTCGTATTAGTAACTTAAGTGTAGTGGAATATATAATCGGGATCGTTATACACATATTACGTCCTTTATGCCATCAATAACTCTATTATTATCAATGGATTCAAGATCATCTTGGTTTTATCAATATTTAGAACATAATCCAAAATAGGGGAGTCTTCATCATTTCAACATTTATTTCTTTCTCTTCACTATACATTTAAACCATTGATCTCCTTATCCATAGAATGATGATATCCCTTCTTACACTATATCATCATTTTAAAATCTTGTCTGATTTAGACAGAAAATCCTGATATGACTGATATACAGATCATTTTGCATTAATTGCATCCTTACACAATCAATTACTCTGTCAAATCAATCAATTCTAACTTCTATTGGCCTACCATGGCTCAAAAAAAAATTTTCACCTAGGGGTATTTTTATCTTTTTTGGCCAAAATTTTCTCTCTCTTCAAAGTACCTTTAACCGGTGATCTTAAGGTCTATTTAATGATGATATTTCATTCCCCTCCTTTATATCATCACTTTCAGGTCTCGACTCGATCCAGATAGAAAAGTACTGGTGGGGCCCTCACCGAGTTTGTTTCTATTCCTTACCGAACCGACCTTCATTTAGATTATAAGATCACCATTTCAGATAATTTGTAGAGCCATTTTCCTTCTTTGACATCCTTAGTTCATAATGCTCACTCCCTTTTAAAACATTTAATTCACTTTACAATCATTTATTTCCTCTATGTATTCAGACTACACAGTACTATAGGGGATGTTAACCTTTTCAACATATTTTCTTTCCAAAAGTATCGACAGACATCAGGCCAACCTTGCTCTGATACCATTAAATCTGTCAGAGCTCGTGACTATATTTTTTTCATCTTTTTCTATACATCTTATTTGATTGGGCTGTCTGCGATACTTTACTTTTCTTTTACATATAAACAATTTCATATAAAATTATAATATGAATTACATCCCCTATCTTAATTCATAAGGAAGTAGTACTATAGATAAGTCTAAATACAGAAAATAAATGATCGTGCCTTATGTAATAAATCAAGCTGTCGCATCGTCCCCAAATGCGTAGCCGAGATGCTCGTGTGTCAGATCTCTTAGTCCTCGAAAATCTGAAATGTTAAAATTAAGGGGTGAGTAAACCACGGCTCAGTAAGAGAGCTATATGCAACACTTGATATTCAGCTATCTATATGTTGAAAAACTTTTTCGTTTTCCTATAAGGGCTCTAGGCTCACATGTAGGAAGGATACTACAGTCGGCTAAGGATCCGGATGGAGTAAGGCAGATATTTTGAAATACCTGTCTTGTCTCGGAACCTAGAAGCAACTGTAAAGAGTAATGTTATTTCGTTTGGAATTTAAACCCTTTTCCTTTTTAATTCCATATCATTTTCATATTCTTTTCAAAATAATGCTTTTTATGAAATAAGCATTTAAATAAAATAATTAATATTTATCTATTCTTTTAGATAAATATTAATTTAAAACTGTCATCATTTTCTTTTGAATTCCTTTCGTATTTTACTGTATAATTTATAATTAGTACAGTATTTTAAATAGCAAAATAAGCTATTAAATCCTTTCCATATAACATATACATTATTTAAATCTAATATTCAATTTAAAAATTAAAATAAGAATATTAGATTTATTTTTCATCCTCTTTCCTTTTTGAAAACATATCACATATTCATGTCACATATAGTCTAATATTCGATTTAAAATCATAGTAAGAATATTAGACATATAAACTCTTTTCCTCTTTTGAAAACATGATACGTGTTCATATCACATGTCATATGAAAATCATCTCATAGTACTAAAATCAGTACTGTAATAAGCATTATATAAAATGCTGTAAATCACTTTCCTTTAACTTATCACATATCATGTAAAACATTTACATTTCACGTATCACATATCACATATCATATAAAACATTTTCATATATGGAGACTGAGGCAACATCACTCATATCATGCTATAGACCCTGAAGGGTATAAAATAATCATGTCAGATCTATGGTCATAGTCTATAATTGTCCTTGGCGGATCACTGATCAGGTGTCGGCCGAGACTACATATCACATATCACATATCACATGTCACATAACACATATCACATATCAGCATGATAAGGTTGCCAACTAGTCTCAAAACTGTATTTTTCATCATCAATAAACCTTTATGGAATTTATAAAAATATATAATTTCATAATTTAAAAACCATAAAGGTTGTAAAACCATTTAGTGAATATTTAAGAAATATATATAAAAAATATTCACTTTATTTCTTTTTATTTTTCATCTCGTATTACGTGTAATTTACATATCACGAGAATTTTTGGTGATTTCATTATCACCATTTTCGAAGAGAGTTTTCGGTGATTTCATTATCACCATTCTCAAAAACATGAATATTTTAAAATCACTTTCATTTTATTCATGTTTTTATGAAAATATTCATTTTCTCGATTTTCATAGTTGAAAATCATTTCTCGTGTAATAAAATGACTTATTATGATTTTCGGTAATTTTCGAAAATTTTTCGGTAGTATAACGGCAGCCGATTGGCTAGCCTCCTGCACGGAAAATACAATTTATAATTTCAACCGGTAAATCACCACAAATTTCCAACCAATCATCATCAATAGCATTTATAAAAATTTAAATGCATATTTAAAACATGTGTGCCGAATATATTTACAGGCTGCACATGTCTCCCTTACCTTTTCCGGGTAGGCGACTTCCTCATTATCGGTCGCGCCCGTACACCATCTCTTCCGATTCCATCATCTCGTCATCGAGGAAATTTTTCTGGAAATAAAATTCTAAAATTTAGAATGTTTTCATAATTTATTTAATTAAATAATTGAAAATAATTTTCGTAATTCTTACCGAATTTTGGGATTTTCGTAATTTTTGAATTCTCGAGAATTTTCAAATTCCCAGCAATTTCTATTTTCTCTCTCTTTTCTTCTCTTTTCTTTTCTTTTTCTTTCTCCTTTTTCTTCCTTTTTCTTTTTCTTTTTCCTTTTTTTTCCCTTTTACGGTCAGACCGGTTCAGATCGATTAGTCTCCCTTCATCATCGGTTTTTCTTTAGTGGCCGGTTCTTCAACTGGCCAACGCCACGACGTACTTGCTGGTGGCCTCCGTTCAGCCTAAATCGACGGCACGGCGGCGGATCGAGTCGGCTTAGGTTCGGCCTCTTCTCCCTTCCTCCTCCGCCGTTTTTCGCCTCACTGGTGGCCTCCTACCCTTTCTTCTTCCTCCTCCGAAGGTTCGGTTGCAGTGGCGGTGGCCGAATCGGCCGACACCGCCACTTTCCCATTTTCCTTTTCCTTCTGGGCTTCTGCTGGTTCTCTCCTTCTCCGTTTCTGTTTCTTTTCTTTTCCTCCGGTCACTAGCTTCTCCTATCTCCGCCGGCACCGTCTTCCTCTCTCTCCCTCCCTCACTTGGCCGGCCACTGGGGGTCAGCTTCATCGCGGAAGAAGAATCGGGATTCTTCCCGATTCTTTTCCTTCTATTTTTTTTATTCTATCTATTATACATATACTATATTATATACTATTTATTATATATTATACATATAATATTATTATATTATATATAGTATTGTACTATATATATATTATATCAAGATATATTTATATTGTGTATTAACAACAAAATGATATCTAATATATATATATATATTTATTTATATACTTTAATTTAAATACCATTTATATATATCTTGATATAAATGTAGGAAATACAATATTTTATTGTATTTACAATATATATATATATTCAACTTTAATGTAAATTAATATTTACATTTTTCATATATGTATATATTTATATATATACATAAAATGTTATACTTATATACGTATGTACTATTTAAATTTATACAATAGTATATATACATATATATATACTAATGTATATTAATATATACTATATAATATTTCAATACATACGTATTTGTATAAAATACATTTATATAATATATATAATTATATAAATATATTTCCTATTCCTTTCTCATTTTCTTATTTAATTTGGATTTCAATTTATTCAAATTAAATCTCCTCTTATTTCATCATTTCATAAATTTCTGGAAATTCCAACACTATTTTCCTTTTCGTAAATAAATTCATTTATTTATTTAACTTCTCCATTTGCTTTAATATTAAATTTACAAATATTTAATATTAACTTTTGCAAATTCACGGTTATCACAAGACATCTCACGATACCACGAAAACATCTCCACGATGTTACGAAGACATCTCATAATACCACGAAGGCATCTCCATGATGTCACGAAGACATCTTACGATGTCACAAAGACACCTCACGATACCACAAAGGCATCTCATGATACCACATAGGCATCTCACAAATCAAAATCCGTACAAAGATAACTTTTCAAAACACCATTGTATCACCAAAGTATGTGTATCGTTTAAAACAATGACTTTTGAAAACTTCAGAATGATTAAACATGCTTGGAATATTTAACACTTAATCCCTACATATGAAATCACTTCAGTAAAGCTGTCAGAGTAAACCCATTTCAATTAAATTGACTAGTGTTATATATATAAATATAAATTTCAATTAAATATTTACATACATAATTAACTAGGTGTTTATTTATATATATAATTATTTACATTTAAACATACATCACAATGCATGATTTCAACATAGCACAATAAGTGTAGTACAACTTGAGATTTTTCCCTTGCCTTATTTGCACCACACAAGTATTGGTGATAACACCCTTGCACACCTTGAAATCCTAGCTTTTACAGCCTTCACATAGCCCGTATTCAGTGTCCAAAGGCCTTACCTTTGTCACATCCCGGAAACGTGGAAGTTTTGGGCTAAAATTTTTTTTTATATATACATTTAATCTTAATTTCTTACTTGGGTTGCATTCCTGCCAGTATCTCATCACAATTTTTCAATCACAAAAACATCATAATATTTTCATAAAATATTTCATTCACATTATATGTGTACATTCATACGATATCGACTACATCCCAAAAGTATTATTTATATACAAATATCTGTGCCATACAGGATGTCTGGTATCAAAATATGAGTATACCTTACGTGAGTACAAAAAGTAGCCGGAGGAGAGACGTATCCCTCAGTCTACGTCATATGGGCAACAGGCAAAGAGATGATCACTGCAAATAATCTGGTAGAGTAGGGGGTGAGCTTTTTGAAAAGCCCCGTAAGAAATGCATTTAAAAATAGTCATAGCATATATATATATATATATATATATATATATGCAGAAAACAAATGCCATAATAATGCATTTCATACTTTCAAACATTGTATGAATTCTTTAATACATATATATCAAAATTCATACTCGATGCATCTTACTTTAAAATTTTAATATCAACATTTATAAAACATGTCATACAGTTCTTGGAGACTAGGCAGAATCATATAGCCAGTATGCGGGTCATGATACTTACTTCTTCCTCCGAAGAGGGAACGGAATACCTATGGCCATGGTATGGGCTATAAACCTGATCAGAGTCGTACAGCGAACATACACCACGAAGGACCAACATACCCACAAAGGATGGAAACATACACAATGTGGGTGAGGACATGCACGACGTGGCTAAACTTATGCCACAAAGGATGAAAACATGCACAATGTGGCATGCATGACAGGCAATAACATAAACTATAGGAAGGCCTTAGTCTCAAAGCTTACTTACTTATGTAACTTCTTAAATAATACCATTTATATAAAATAGTAAGGACCGGGCGTGCCAGGATCTAAGTTAGCCTGGGGTTTGCCACTCTGATACCTCTTCGGAAAACATATTTATTTCATGTCATACTTAAAACATTATGGAAAAATATGCATAGAAATTTTAAGGTTCAATTAGCTAATTATCAAAAGATTATGGAAATTAATTTCGGAATAAAATTCATGCTTCAAACATTTCCTTAAAATTAGCGATGAAAGTAAGGGACACCATCACAACTTTAAATTACATCCCTTACCTCAATACACTGTAGATCAATGCCTTAAGTTGCACCAATATGCTTCCTATCTCACCGAATTATAAACTGCAAAGTAACAGTTTTACTGTAATTAATTTTCAGTATAACTTATGAAAATTTCCTTTGCTTATCTAGCTCCTATTTATCTCATCATTACTTATAATATTAACATTTCCTATGATTTTCTCATAGGTAAATATTTTATTTGCTTTTCCTTTTCTGTTTTGGCCTTCTATGCTTTTCTCTCTTATTGTTTCTCGTCCAATCCGTGAGCCTCTGTTCTTTCTATTTTCTGCTCATGTTGGTTTAACATTGGCTGGATGTTTTACTCCCTTACATTGCATATATACAAGTACATGTAAATATATATATGTGTGTGTGTGTGTAATATATATATTACTTCATGGCTATTTTATTTTGTCAAGTCAACTCAACCTTACTTTCTTTCATTTTTCTTTTCTTTTGTTTGCCGGTACATAATGTCCAGCCAAGGTTTTTCTTCCTTCTTTATTTTCAACCTACGTAAGCTTCTACTTGTATCTATATTGTAGCTACCATATAGTACATCTTAGGTTGTGAAAAATTCTAGCATTCACACGTATAAAGTCCAGGAATATCAATCTTTACTTCTCTCATTTATTCCTTATTCCGATTGTCTTCACCAGCCACAATTTTTTTTCCACCTACGGCTGTACAACAGCCCAGATTTCTTTCCATCCAGCCACCTTTGTTGACTACATTAAAACATTTCTTTTCTCCTTCATGGTTCACGTAAGCTTTACCTTCACTCATAACCCTCCTCAACCGATCATGCAACTCAGTTTATTTTCTTCTATTCAGTCATGTTTTTTAACCATTCTTTGTTTCTATTCCTCTTCTACGCCAGTCATCTCCTTAAACCTTCCTCTTCTTCTTTCTAAACTTTCACAACTAGTTCTAAGGTTTCATATACATGATTTTTATTTTGTAACTAAACATATAAACAACTTATATCTAATTATTACCAGCAAACTTAAAGAACAATAACTAAAACGAATTGAGGTTGAACATTACCTGTATAGAACAGAAATTCAACCACGTTATTCAGCTTCTGTTGAGGTTTTTGGTTGGTTTCTTTGAGGTTTTGGAAGCTTAATATCCAAAGTTTATTTTCCTTCCAAAAGCTTGATTTATTTTCTAAAGGTTATGCATGGTTCTGCTATGGAGGGAAAGTTACACGGTTGTAAGAAACAGAACAACTTTCGGTGATGATGATGGTTGGAGATGAATTCACGATGGGAAGAGATATAGAGCACAAAAAAAATATATTATTTAGACTTTTCCTGGTTTCATTAAAAGCCCTACTGTATTTCCTATTTCTTTTTCTTTTGTTTTATACTTCTTACCTTCCAAGCTGAGATTACACTTTCTGTTTCTGTTACAATTTTTCTTCATGCAATCCCACGTTTTTTACTTTCCCATCTTTTCCTTGCTTTTGTTCCTTTCTTGTCTTGTTATTACTTGGTCTTCGGTGCAGTAAGAAACTAACAAAATTAAATCAGTGTTATAGTTTTTGTCAACCTATGAAACACGTGAGGGAGACTTTCTTTTGTCTTTCTTTATTAGTTATCTTCTCTTTTATTCTCTTGTTTTTTTTTCTTCTAGCCATTTGCTCAACCGAAACTTCACCTAAATAGCCAAATGAATTCTTCTTTTATATCTTCATGCCGTCCCAACATTTTTCTGTTTTATCCAAATCAGAATTTCCAATATCCATTTAATTATTTATAACATCATGTACGTAGTATTTTCCATACCTATATTTTTCATCTAGGATTAAAATTTTCTATGTGAGAGACACTATTCTTATATATTTAATTCTTCAAAATATTATCACTAATTTCTTTATTGATAATTTGTTCATATAAATGTACATCTACAGTGTAAAATAATGAGCTCTCACATTCTCCTCACCTTATAAGAATTTGGTCCTCCAAAATCAAGCTGGTCCATTAAACAAATGCGGGTACTTTTCTCTCATGAGGCTCTCTAGCTCCCACGTAGCTTCCTCTATTTTGTGGTGCTGCCAGAGAATCTTAACCAATGGAATAGTTTTAGATCGAAGTACCCTTTCCTTTCTGTCAAGAATCCGAATTTGCTGCTCAACATAGCTCATATCTCCCTGAATATCCAATGGTGTGTACTCTATAACATGGGAGGGATCCGGATGATATTTCCTTAACATAGAGACATGGAAGAAGTTATGTATGCCAGAAAGCTATGGTGGTAAAGCTAACCGGTAAGCAACATCCCCAACTCTCTCCAATATCTCAATTGGACCAATAAAACGAGGACTTAACTTTCCTTTCTTTCCAAAGCGCATGATACCCTTACTCGGAGATACTTTCACAAATACAGATTCCCCAACCTAAAATTCAAGTGGTCATCTACGTACATCAGCATAACTTTTCTGTCTACTTTGGGCAACCTTGAGTCTATCAAAAATACTCCGAACAACCTTAGCTGCCTCTTCAACAAGATCAAGGGCTAAAATCTTACGGTCACCCACTTCTTCACAAGCCACTGGGGATCTACATTTCCTGCCATATAGAGCTTCGTATGGTGCCATTCCGATGCTGGCATGATAACTATTATTATAGGCAAACTCTGCGAGGGGCAAGTGGTCATCCCATGAACCCTTAAAATCCAGTGCACAGCCCTCAACATGTCCTCTAAGGTCTGAATAGTCCGCTCGGAATGACCATCTGTCTGAGGATGGTAGGCGGTGCTCAAATGTAATTGAGATCCCATGGCTTCCTGAAAATGAGTCCAAAATCGAGTGGTAAACCTGGAATCTCTATCAGAAGTGATGCTCACGGGAGTCCCATGTAATCGAGCAATCTCACGAACATACTAGTCTGCCAATGTACTTAGTGAATCTATGCTCTTAATGGCAAGAAAATGGGCACTCTTAGTCAATCTATCAACAATAACCCATATTGCATCATGACCTCTCCGGGTCCTCGGTAAGCCCATAATAAAGTCCATCATAATGTGTTCCCATTTCCATGTAGGCACCGGTAAAGACTTAAGTAGTCCTGCTGGCTTCTGGTGCTCAACCTTTATCTGTTGACAGATCAAACATTTGGCCATAAACTCTGCTACGTCTCGTTTCATTCCAATCCACCAATACACCTTACGCAAATCATGGTACATCTTAGTACTGCCTGGGTACATAGTGTAATGAGAACAATGGGACTCTTTCAAAATCCTTTGTCTTAGGGTATCATCATTCAGAATACATATACGGCCCTTGAATCTCAATAAGCCATCATCACTGACCTTAAAATCTGACTGTAAGCCTTGCTCTGCTTGGCTAACCATGTCTAATAACCTCTGATCATTTCTTTGCCCTGACCTGATCTGATCTAAGATACTTGGCTCAATCTGAAGGCTAGCCATAAACCCGACATCTACTGTTTTAACATTAACATTGAGCTCGGCGAACTGCTCCAGCAATTCCCATTCTCTAACCATCATAACAGAAACCATACTCTTTCTGCTTAGAGCATCAACAACTACATTCGCCTTGCCCGGATGGTACAAAATTTTGCAGTCATAATCCTTAAGAAGCTTTATCAAACGTCTCTGCCTCATATTAAGTTCTTTCTGATCAAATAGATACTTCAAACTCTTATGGTCAGTGAAGATCTGGAACTTCTCACCGTACAGATAATGCCTCCATATCTTTAAAGCAAAAACAACTGCGGCTAACTCTAAATCATGCGTAGGGTAGTTGCGCTCATGGTCTCTAAGCTGGCGTGAACCATACGCGACTACTCTACCATGTTGCATTAGCACACAACCTAGACCCTGATTGGAAGCATCACTGTATACAACGAAGCCTCCAGATCCACTCGGAATGGTCAGGATTCGTGCTGTAGTTAATCTTTGCTTGAGCTCCTGAAAACACTGCTCACACTGACTTGACCATTCAAATGGAACTCCTTTGCATGTAAGCTTAGTCAACGGAGCTGCAATCCGAGAAAAACTCTCCACAAACCTCTGATATTACCCTGCCAATCCCAAGAAACTCCAAATCTCAGTCACTGTTTTCGTCTCTCCCATTGGAGTACTGCATCAACCTTGGATGGATCAACTGACACCCCATCCTTGGATACTACATGGCTAAGGAAAGCTATCCGATCCAACCAAAATTCACACTTACTAAGCTTCCCATAAAGTTGCTTATCTCGGAGAGTCTGGAGCACAATCCTCAGATGCTGCTCGTGCTCCTCCCAGGACTTAGAATATACTAGAATATCATCTATAAAAACAATCACAAATTTATCCAGATACTCCCAAAACACGTTATTCATCAGATTCATAAATGTGGCAAGGGCATTAGTCAAACCAAAAGGCATCACTAGAAACTCGAAATGGCCATATCTGGTTCTAAAGGCCGTCTTCGGTACATCTTCCTTCCTAATTCTCAACTGATGATAGCCTGATCTCAGATCAATCTTAGAAAACACTGAAGCCCCTTTCAGTTGGTCAAACAAATCATCTATTCTTGGCAGTGGATAATTATTCTTAATTGTAGCCTTATTTAGTAATCTATAGTCGATGCATAACTGGAGACTACCATCTTTCTTTCTCACAAACAGTACCGGAGCACCCCATGGAGACACACTTGGTCTAATAAAACCCTTGTTAAGCAACTCTTGCAACTGTTTCTTTAATTCTTCTAATTCAACTAGTGCAATCCGGTAGGGAGGTTTAGAGATAGACTGGGTATCCAGCACTAAATCAATAGTGAACTCCAGCTCTCTTTCTAATGGTAATCCTGGTAACTCATCCGGAAACAAATCGAAAAACTCACGTACCACGGGTATATCTGATATACATGGAGATTCCCGACTCGTATCGGAGATAAAGGCAATATAACCTTCACACGAATAAATTTATTTGAAATTTCAAACATATAAACATTATACAACTTCATCGAACATAACATCATATACTTTATTTCTTAACAGCAAAACATACATCAAATTTGTCAAATAAAGAAAAGGTTATGGTCTTAGTGTAGCAATCTGGACTTGCACGATTGAATTCTAACCAATCCATGCCTAAAATTACATCGAAAGTATGCATGTTTAACAAAACTAGATCTGCTAACATTTCCCTATTTCCAATCTTAATTTCACAATTTCTACACACCATATCTGTCATTCGAGAATCATTCATGGGTGTGCAAATATGCAATATATGACTTAGAGGCTCAGTTTCTAAATGGAGATTATGTGCAAACTGTAGTGATATAAATGAGTGCGTGGACCCTGGGTCAAATAAAACATGCGCCTCATGATTACAGACAAGAAGATTACCTCTAATAGTCACGGAGGAGTTATCGGCAGTCTCCTTGTCTAAAGCAAATACACGCCCCTGAGTAACAGGCTTCTTACCCTTCTCAATTCTTGTAACTCGTTTCTGTGGGGCCTGTCTCTGTGGAGCCAGTGTCTGGCTGCTGTCGTAGTGGCTCCTAAGGCTGTGGGGTCTTATCTTGCATTTGTGGGCAATCCCTGATCAAATGACCTTTTTCCCCACACTTAAAAAAATTTCCTGTGACCCAGTGGCATGGCCCACCATGTGTCTTACCACAATCTCTGCACCGTTTAATAACCTTCTGGGAGCCTTTGTTGATCTCTACTGTATCAGTAGAAGTCTTGGGCTTGCCAGCCCTTGCTCGAGACTCATCTGTCCTCGATCTCTTAAACGAACTCCACCTTTACTCTGATCGGGAACTATCTGTCCTCTTATCTTTACCCTTACTCTTACTTCTGAATCCATACTGTGCCTGCGTAACATCTAGACCCCTCTTTATATCCTGAGCCCGTTCAAGAGCATCCTCAAACTCAGTAATACGAAACCCTAATAATCTGTCTCGGATGGCTGGTCTCAATCCAGACAAAAACCTCTCGGTACGACGCTCTTGATCTCTAACTGTCTCGGGGTCATATCTCATCAACATCGTAAATTGGTTCTCATACTCATCAACCGACATACGACCTTCTATTAAATTCAAAAAATCTGTCTGCATTTTCTTCTGGGCAGTACGGGGGACATATTGGGTCCTGAAGACTGACAGAAAAGAATCCCAACTAATCACTGTATGTTGAGTAGTCAACTGTCTTTTAGTGGCTCTCCACCAGTGTCCTGCCTGACCTTTCAACATATAAGAACCCATACTGACTTTCTCAGCATCTGTGCACCCCAAGTAATCGAAAGCTAGTTCCAATTCTAATAACCACTCCTCGGCCTTAACTGGATCCTTAATCCCCTTAAATTCTGGGGGATTCATCTTAAGGAAGTCCCTTAATCTGCCTGTATCTCTATCATCTCTAGGCAATGGGACTGAAGGTTGAGGAGCGGAGGGTGCTGGAGGAGCCTGTGGAGGAGGAGGTGGTGAAGTAGGTGTGGGCACTATGGCACCCATAGCTGAGGTGTTCGCTCCGAAATGTTGAGTAAACATAGCAGCGATGCTGTCAAACCCCTATTTCATACTATTTTCGAGCCTATTTATTCTAGCATTTGGGCTCTCTGGTTGGGGAGTAGGTGATAGAGGTGGCTGAGCCTACCTTCGAGGGCGACCTCGTCTCCCACTCATAGTGCGTGATCAAATACCTGCGCATAAACCTTATGTTTTAAATCTAATCTTTAACAGATACACTTAATTTTATAACCAAACAAGACAAATACTTAGGATGTAATCTTATCCTAACTATCGACACTGACAGTACTAGACAATCCTTGCTCTGATACCAAGAAAGACTGTCACATCTCGGAAACGTGAAAGTTTTCGGCTAAATTTTTATATGTATATATACATTTAATCTTAATTTCTTACTTGGGTTGCATTCCTGCCAATATCTCATCACACTTTTTCAATCACAAAAACATCATAAAATTTTCATAAAATATTTCTTTCACATTATATGTGTACATTCATACGATATCGACTACATCCCAAAAGTATTATTTATATAAAAATATCTGTGCCATGCAGGATGTCTGGTATCAAAATATGAGTATACCTTACGTGAGTACAAAAAGTAGCCAGAGGAGAGACGTATCCCTCAGTCTACATCATATGTGCAACAGGCAAAGAGATGATCACTGCAAATAATCTGATAGAGTAGGGGGTGAGCTTTTTGAAAAGCCCCGTAAGAAATGTTGGATTATGCCCTTAGAACCATTCATTAGATGATTGACTTTGGCATTTTTTTATGTATCATGACATTTTATTTATTATAGTTCATTATTATATTTGTCTTATAACTGCGTAATGTAATCTTTTATGATAATGTCCTTAGAATAGTAATAACACACTATTCTTAAAATATCCCTAGTCAAGTATTATTGTGAACAAGGATAACAATGTACGATAAGACTAGTATGTGGTTGACTGATGACCATTGTCATGGATATAGGATATCAAGTCATCACATAGGTACATGTTAGAGAACTATGTACTGGATCGACCCTCCATGAGAACGCTACATGGATTGTTATATGAGTGTCATAAGCGATTCTCATAGTGATGATGGTGTATGTGATCCTTTGACTTGAGATCATCAGAGATCCCAACATAGAGAATTGCATACTTTAATGCTGCTAGATGTCATTCGTAACAGGATGGACTATAAAGGTAGTAATTGGGTATGCCTTGGTCTATGTAGAGGGATGTTGAGTGATCAAGATAGGATTTATCCCTCTTATATAACAAGAGTGATGTCTTGGGCCCTTTGATAGAGTGAGACTAAGAAATGCATGGCCGTGCTCGAATAAGTCAATATGAGATATTGATTTTATTTGTTTAATTAGTCTGCTCAGGAATCAAGAAACGCTGATTAAACTATACAAGTGTGACACATTCCATGACTTGTGTCTAATCAAGACATCAAAGGATAAAGGGATTGGACTACACGGTAACATCTATCACGAGTAAGGTTATGTCGAGTCATTGACATTCTCGTTACATGGGTAGCAATGATGTGTTGCTAGATACCGCTCATTGCCTGTGACAATTTTGTCATTGTCATTGTTTTGAGAACCTATTGGGTCGCACACTTGGAACGAATCAATGAGGAGCTTAATTAATCCTATTCTGAATTAGATTAAGGATATATCTAATCCTATTCTGAATTGGATTAAGGATATAGTTAATCCTATTCTAAGTAGGATTAGAGTTCTGTGTGGCAGTAAATTTTAGGGTAAATTTACTGCCTATAAAAAGATGTTTTTCTAAAACAGAGCTGCACAATTAAAACAGAAAAGGTATTCTTTTAATCGAAGCTAGCAAATCGATTATAAGAATCAAAAACGCTCTTTAAGGCTTCTGATCGTGAGACGTTCAAGAGTCGTGAGATCCATTCGTGTGGATACCATAGAGGCAGGAACGAAAGGTTGTTGCTTGTGACTCGACCAACGACAGAAATCAGAGAAAACGTTAGGTAAAATCTAGAAACCCTAATCAGGCAACTCTCCGAATCGATCCTGGTGGAGGCCGAATGATTTAAATTCCGCTGCATGTTTGTTTTGGTTTCCTTCACTGGTATCAGAGCCAGATTCGGAATCCCTGATTTGTTTCGATAAGAGCATGATCTCTGGTTACTTTCTGTTTATGATTTCATGCAATCGTTTTAATGAGATTAATACGGATTAGAATGTATATGATATATTCAGAGGCTAGAAATCGAATTGTTGAAATTATATATATAATATATATCAATTCCAATTCAACTTATATGTGAGATATAATCTGTGATGCGAATTATTAATGGCGGTTTCTGTTCTGCATAAACGTTATGGAAGAAACAGAATAATGTCGAAAGTGTTCTAATGCAACTAAAATTATAGTCAGTATGAGATACTGGCTGGAACATCCTGATAAGATTAGGACACTTTCGGATAAGGGGCGTTGGCAATGTCAATACTAAAGCCCCTAGGAACCCTGCAGTCGGGTCATAATTCTCTTCAAATGTGCCTCATTAATAAAATTAAAAGTTGAAATTGCATTACACTTGTTTGTATAAACACGGTGGTTGTTGTTTGAGCATGGTGCATAGTTATAGCCCTAGCCCAATATGATTGTATTTTGGTGGTTGTAAATTTTAATAAATACGACCTGCGTGTCGTGCCTTGTTCTTGAAATTCTAGTTGTACATTCTTTTCTCATCTTACTCCCCTCGAATGTAACTCGAGGTTTCTCTTAAACTATGTAATTGTAACGTAGTATAGGGTTAGAATTTAGCTAAGTATGAGTTGATGGTGATCAACACTAATGGAGCTGACAACCATGCAAAGGATGACCAAAGAGGCACTTGGAGAAGATGCTATTACCCTTAGGTTAACCCTTAGGGTTTCTCATTGGCTAGGGAAATCCATTTAGTTTGGGCTATAACTATGTCACGTTTATTTTATTGCTTAATTGCATGAGATGCATGGTTTATTTTGTACGTTTATGATATGAAAATCATATGATAATTTTAGAAAAGTAAAATTGGTGAGATCTTATTCAATAAACTAAGAAAATCCCTCAAATTAAATTAAGTCAATAATAGATGCCTACCAATGAATAGCACTCGTCAAGACTAGAATCGATTTTGTTATGTCTGCCAAAGCAGAATATCATATCTATCTTTGTAAGGCGCGATGGGATAATAGTGATATCCAAAGGCTATAAATTGGGTTGACTTAACTAGATTTCCTCAGTAGGATTGGGAATTTAGAGGCATAAAGTTGGGCTTCCATTCATGAGATGAATTAGAACAAGTGTTGTTCACCCAACTATCCAAGAGTTACATGAAATGTAATTGGTAAGTGTTGCCTACCTAAATAGCCAAATCTTGGGTGATTGGCTAAAGCTAACTCTAGATAAGGTGAAATATGGATCTTGGCCCACTAGAGAAATTATGTGATAATTTTTCCGAATTAATAGTGAGGGTTGTTGATTCGATAAAAATAGTGGGAGCATCATTTAATAAATATTTAATTAAATGAATGCATTCATGATACTTATATTTTGCATATTTTTGTTGTAGATTACCATGGCATCAAACACAAATAACACATTTTCACTGCGATCTGTCCTTAAGAAGGACAAGTTGAATGGGACAAACTTCCTGGATTGGTACAGGAACCTGAGGATAGTCCTCAAGCAAGAAAAGAAGTTGTATGTCCTTGAGATTCCCTTACCTGAGGAACCACCCTCTAATGCTCCAAGGGCAGAAAGAGATGCTCATAAGAAGCATCAAGATGATGCATTGGATGTTAGTTGCCTTATGCTTGCCTCCATGAATCCTGAGCTTCAAAAGCAACATGAGGAAATGGATGCGTTCGATATGATCGAGCATCTCAAGCAACTCTATCAAGAGGAAGCTAGGCAAGAAAGGTACAATGTCTCTAAGGCATTGTTTCAGTGTAGGATGGCAGAGGGGACTCCCGTTGGTACTCATGTGCTCAAGATGATTGTGTACATTGAAAACCTTGAAAGATTGGGATTTCCTTTGGGCCAAGAGTTGGCCACTGATGTGATTATGCAATCGTTACCAGACAATTACAGTCAGTTTGTTGTTAATTACAACATGAATGAAATTGACAAGACTCTGCCACAGTTACTTAGCATGTTGAAAACAGCTGAATCCAACATGAAAAAGGCCAAGCCCAAAGATGTCTTAATAGTTAAGAAAGCTAAGGGCAGGGCTAATGCAAAGGGCAAGAAAAAAGGTAATAAAACCAATGGCAAGTTCAAGCCCAATGATACTGCACTGAAGCCTAAAGGTGGGGTTGCCAAAGAAGGGAAATGCTTCCATTGCGGTGAGATCGGACATTGGAAGAGGAACTGCAACAAATACCTGGAAGAGCTAAAGAAGAAGAGAGGAAGTGAGACTACCACTTCAGGTATTTATGTTATAAAAGTTAATCTATCTACTTCTTCATCATGGGTATTAGATACTGGATGTGGTTCTCACATTTGTGTAAATGTGCAGGAACTCAAAAGGAGTAGATCGTTGACTAAGGGCGAGGTCGACCTACGAGTGGGAAATGGAGCAAGGGTTGCTGCATTAGCTGTAGGAACTTATATTTTGACATTGCCCACAGGGCTTGTTTTAGAATTAGATGATTGTTATTATGTGCCTTCCATCACTAAAAACATTATTTCTATTTCTTGTTTGGACAAGAAGGGTTTTTCATTTATAATAAAGGACAACTGTTGCTCCATTTATTTAAATGATATCTTTTATGGTAGTGCACAACTAATTAATGGTCTTTACATTCTAAATCTTGATATGCCTATTTATAACATAAATGCTAAAAGGATTAAATCTAATGATCAAAATCCAACATATCTCTGGCATTGTCGCTTGGGACACATAAATGAGAATCGCATTTCCAAACTCCATAAAGATGGACTTTTGGACTCATTTGATTTTGAATCGTATGAGACATGTGAATCTTGTTTGATGGGTAAGATGACTAAAGCCCTTTTCAAAGGACATAGTGAAAGGGCAAGTGATTTATTGAGCTTAGTACATACAGATGTATGTGGACCTTTAAACACACAGGCCAGAGGTGGGTTTATGTACTTTATTACATTTACTGATGATTTCAGTAGATATGGCTATGTGTATCTTATGAGACACAAGTCAGAATCTTTTGAAAAGTTCAAAGAATTCAAGAATGAAGTACAAAACCAACTTGGCAAGAGCATTAAGGCACTTCGATCAGATCGAGGTCGTGAATACTTAAGCCAAGAATTTTATGACTATCTTAAAGAGTGTGGGATTGTCTCACAACTCACTCCTTCAGGTACACCACAATGGAATGGTGTATCTGAAAGGAGAAACCGAACTTTATTAGATATGGTTCGATCAATGATGAGTCATACAGATATTCCAGAATCCTTTTGGGGATATGCATTAGGAACAGCTGCTTTTACACTGAACCGTTTTCCATCTAAATCAGTTCCAAAGACACCATATGAGATATGGACTGGTAAATGTCCCAGTATGTCTTTTATGAAGATTTGGGGTTGTGAGGCTTATGTAAGACGTCAAGTCTCTAACAAACTTGGACCTAAATCTGATAAGTGCTATTTTATGGGATATCCTAAACTAACTAAAGGATATTATTTTTACAATCCCACTGAGCGCAAAGTGTTTGTAGCTCAAACAGGTGTCTTTCTAGAAAGAGAATTCATTTCTAGAAGAACTAGTAGGAGAAAAGTAGAACTTGAAGAAATTCAAGAGCTACAAGATAGCGCACCCGATGTTGAGATGGAGCCTGAGCAAGCACTACAAGTTGTTGTGGAACCAGAACCACAAGTTGTTGTGGAGCAACCGCCTGCTCAAGAGACACAAGCCCTGCGTAGATCAGTTAGAACACATCGTGAGCCACAGAGATATGGATTTCTAATGACTCAGAACGGTGATGTATTGCTCATGGACCAAGATGAGCCTACTACCTATCAAGAGGCTATTACAGGGCCAGACTCTTAGAAATGGCTTGAAGCCATGAGATCTGAGATGGAATCCATGTATGCCAACCAAGTTTGGACCTTGGTTGACTTACCCGAAAGGGTAAAACCTATAGGGTGTAAATGGGTTTTTAAGAAGAAAACCGACATGGAAGGAAATGTTCATACCTATAAAGGGCGATTGGTTGCTAAAGGTTTTAAACAAATTCATGGTATTGACTATGATGAAACTTTTTCACCAGTCACGATGATCAAATCCATTAGGATCTTGCTTGCGATAGCTGCATACCATGATTATGAAATCTGGCAAATGGACGTCAAGACTGCTTTTCTTAATGGAAAGCTACTCGAGGATGTGTACATGACACAACCTGAGGGTTTTGTTGATCCAAAAAATGCTGGAAAGGTTTGTAAGCTGCAACGTTCTATTTATGGACTAAAGCAAGCTTCTCGAAGTTGGAATCTTCGTTTTGATGATGCAATCAAAGAGTTTGGTTTCATCAAGAACGAAGATGAACCTTGTGTCTACAAGAAGGTCAGTGGGAGCAATATTGTCTTCCTGGTGTTGTATGTAGATGACATACTACTCATTGGGAATGACATCCCTACCCTTCAGTCTGTAAAGACTTGGTTAGGGAATTGCTTTTCAATGAAGGACTTGGGCGAAGCTACCTATGTACTGGGTATAAGGATCTATAGAGATAGATCAAGGAAATTAATTGGCCTAAGTCAAAGTTCATACATAGATAAAGTGCTAAAGAGGTTTAGCATGCAGGATTCCAAGAAAGGATTCTTGCCTATGACACATGGCATTACTCTCTCAAAAGAACAGTGTCCTACAACACAAGAAGAGAGAGAATATATGAGTAAAGTTCCATATGCATATGCTATTGGATCCATTATGTATGCCATGTTATGCACACGTCCCGATGTCTCGTATGCCTTGAGCATGACGAGTAGATATCAAGTTGATCCTGGTGAACGTCACTGGATCACTGTCAAGAATATTCTTAAGTACTTGAGAAAGACTAAGGATACATTCTTGATATATGGAGGTGAGGAAGAGCTCATTGTAACAGGTTACACTGATGCTAGCTTCCAAACTGATAAAGATGACTATAGATCGCAGTCTGGTTATGTGTTTTGCATTAATGGTGGTGCTGTTAGTTGGAAGAGTTCAAAGCAGGCGACAGTGGCCGATTCTACAACAGAGGCTGAGTATATAGCTGCCTCTGAAGCTGCTAAGGAGGCTGTTTGGATCAGGAAGTTCATTACTGAGCTTGAAGTTGTTCCTAGCATTATAGATCCGATTGAGCTCTATTGTGACAACAATGGAGCCATCGCACAAGCTAAGGAACCTAGATCTCACCAACGATCCAAACATATACTACGGAGCTTCCATCTTATTCGAGATTGAAAGAAACCGAAACATAAATGCAGCGGAATTTAAATCATTTGGCCTCCACCGGGATTGATTCAGAGGGTTGCCTGATTAGGGTTTCGAGATTTTACCTAACGTTTTCACTGCTTTTTCTGTCTTTGGTCGAATCACAAGCAGCAACTTTTCGTTCCTGCCTCTATGGTATCCACACGAACGGATCTCACGACTCTTGAACGTCTCACGATCAGATGCCTTAAGGAGCGTTTTTGATTCTTTTAACCGAACTGCTAGCTTCGATTAAAAGAATACTTTTCTGTTTTCTAATTGTTGTGCGGCTATGTTTCAGAAAACATCCTTTTATAGGCAGTAAATTTTACCCTAAAATTTACTGCCAAACAGAACTCTAATCCTACTTAGAATAGGATTAACTATATCCTTAATCCAAGTCAGAATAGGATTAGACATATCCTTAATCTAATTCAGAATAGGATTAATTAAGCTCCTCATTGATCCGTTCTAAGTGTGCGACCCAATAGGTTCTCAAAACAATGGCAATGACAAAATTGTCACAGGCAATTAGCGGTATCTAGCAACACATCATTGCTACCCATGTAACGAGAATGTCAATGACTCGACATAACCTTACTCGTGATAGATGTTACCGTGTAGTCTAATCCCTTTATCCTTTGATGTCTTGATTAGACACAAGTCATGGAATGTGTCACACTTGTATAGTCTAATCAGCGTTTCTTGATTCCTGAGTAGACTAATTAAACAAATAAAATCAATATCTCATATTGACTTATTCGAGCACGGCCATGCATTTCTTAGTCTCACTCTATCAAAGGGCCTAAGACATCACTCTTGTTATATAAGAGGGATAAATTCTATCTTGATCACTCAACATCCCTCTACATAGATCAAGGCATACCCAATTACTACCTTTATAATTGTTGGATTATGCCCTTAGAACCATTCATTAGATGATTGACTTTGGCAATTTTATGTATCATGACATTTTTATTTATAGTTCATTATTATATTTGTCTTATAACTGCGTAATATAATCTTATATGATAATGTCCTTAGAATAGTAATAACACACTATTCTTAAAATATCCCTAGTCAAGTATTATTGTGAACAAGGATAACAATGATACGATAAGACTAGTATGTGGTTGACTGATGACCATTGTCATGGATATAGGATATCAAGTCATCACATAGGTACATGTTAGAGAACTATGTACTGGATCGACCCTCCATGAGAACGCTACATGGATTGTTATATGAGTGTCATAAGCGATTCTCATAGTGATGATGGTGTATGTGATCCTTTGACTTGAGATCATCAGAGATCCCAACATAGAGAATTGCATACTTTAATGCTGCTAGATGTCATTCGTAATATGATGGACTATAAAGGTAGTAATTGGGTATGCCTTGATCTATGTAGAGGGATGTTGAGTGAACAAGAGGCATCGAGAGAGGAGATGTGAGGATATGCAAAGTACCAACTGACGATAACATCGCCGACCCACTGACGAAGCCTTTGACGCAGCAGAGACATGATCGTCACACTAGGTCACTAGGTATTAGATACATGAGTGAATGGTCTTAGTGTAAGTGGGAGATTGTTGGATTATGCCCTTAGAACCATTCATTAGATGATTGACTTTGGCATTTTTTTATGTATCATGACATTTTATTTATTATAGCTCATTATTATATTTGTCTTATAACTGCGTAATGTAATCTTATATGATAATGTCCTTAGAATAGTAATAACACACTATTCTTAAAATATCCCTAGTCAAGTATTATTGTGAACAAGGATAACAATGTACGATAAGACTAGTATGTGGTTGACCGATGACCATTGTCACGGATATAGGATATCAAGTCATCACATAGGTACATGTTAGAGAACTATGTACTGGATCGACCCTCCATGAGAACGCTACATGGATTGTTATATGAGTGTCATAAGCGATTCTCATAGTGATGATGGTGTATGTAATCCTTTGACTTGAGATCATCAGAGATCTCAACATAGAGAATTGCATACTTTAATGCTGCTAGATGTCATTCGTAACAGGATGGACTATAAAGGTAGTAATTGGGTATGCCTTGATCTATGTAGAGGGATGTTGAGTGATCAAGATAGGATTTATCCCTCTTATATAACAAGAGTGATGTCTTGGGCCCTTTGATAGAGTGAGACTAAGAAATGCATGGCCGTGCTCGAATAAGTCAATATGAGATATTGATTTTATTTGTTTAATTAGTCTACTCAGGAATCAAGAAACGCTGATTGACACACAAGTGTGACACATTCCATGACTTGTGTCTAATCAAGACATCAAAGGATAAAGGGATTAGACTACACGGTAACATCTATCACGAGTAAGATTATGTCGAGTCATTGACATTCTCGTTACATGGGTAGCAATGATGTGTTGCTAGATACCGCTCATTGCCTGTGACAATTTTGTCATTGCCATTGTTTTGAGAACCTATTGGGTCGCACACTTAAAACGGATCAATAAGGAGCTTAATTAATCCTATTCTGAATTGGATTAAGGATATATCTAATCCTATTCTGAATTGGATTAAGGATATAGTTAATCCTATTCTAAGTAGGATTAGAGTTCTGTTTGGCAGTAAATTTTAGGGTAAAATTTACTGCCTATAAAAGGATGTTTTTCTAAAATAGAGCTGCACAATTAAAACAGAAAAGGTATTCTTTTAATCGAAGCTAGCAAATCGATTATAAGAATCAAAAACGCTCTTTTAAGGCTTCTGATCGTGAGACGTTCAAGAGTCGTGAGATCCGTTCGTGTGGATACCATAGGGCAGGAACGAAAGGTTGTTGCTTGTGACTCGACCAACGACAGAAATCTGAGAAAACGTTAGGTAAAATCTCGAAACCTTAATCAGGCAACTCTCCGAATCAATCTTGGTGAAGGCCGAATGATTTAAATTCCGCTGCATGTTTGTTTCGATTTCCTTCAAGAAATGCATTTAAAATAGTCATAGCATATATATATATATATATATATATATATATATATATATGCAGAAAACAAATGCCATAATAATGCATTTCATACTTTCAAACATTGTATGAATTCTTTAATACATATATATCAAAATTCATACTTGATCAAACATGCATCTTACTTTAAAAATTTAATATCAAAATTTATAAAACATGTCATATAGTTCTTGGAGACTAGGCAGAATCATATAGCCAGTATGCGGGTCATGATACTTACTTCTTCCTCCGAAGAGGGAACGGAATACCTATGGCCATGGTATGGGCTGTAGACCTGATTAGAGTCGTACAGTGAACATACACCACGAAGGACCAACATACCCACAAAGGATGGAAACATACACAATGTGGGCGAGGACATGCACGACGTGGCTAAACTTATGCCACAAAGGATGAAAATATGTACAATGTGGCATGCATGACAGGCAATAACATAAACTATAGGAAGGCCTTAGTCTCAAAGCTTACTTACTTATGTAACTTCTTAAATCATACCATTTATATAAAATAGTAAGGACCAGGCGTGCCAGGATCTAAGTTAGCCTGGGGTTTGCCACTCCGATACCTCTTCGGAAAACAAATTTATTTCATGTTATACTTAAAACATTATGGAAAAATATGCATAGAAATTTTAAGGTTCAATTAGCTAATTATCAAAAGATTATGGAAATTAATTTCGGAATAAAATTCATGCTTCAAACATTTCCTTAAAATTAGCGATGAAAGTAAGGGACACCATCTCAACTTTAAATTACATCCCTTACCTCAATACACTATAGATCAATGCCTTAAGTTGCACCAATATGCTTCCTATCTCACCGAATTATAAAATGCAAAGTAACAGTTTTACAGTAATTAATTTTCAGTATAACTTATGAAAATTTCCTTTGCTTATCTAGCTCCTATTTATCTCATCATTACTTATAATATTAACATTTCCTATGATTTTCTCATAGGTAAATATTTTATTTGCTTTTCCTTTTCTGTTTTGGCCTACTATGCTTTTCTCTCTTATTGTTTCTTGTCCAATCCGTGAGCCTTTGTTCTTTCTATTTTCTGCTCATGTTGGTTTAACATTGGCTGGATGTTTTACTCCCTTACATTGCATATATACAAGTATATGTAAATCCAACAAGCTTTTGCCATATCAATTGCTCCCCAATCTCTTGTTGGATTATTCCAACCAAGAGAGTGTAAATACGTGTCTTTGGGCCTTTACCCACTATGAATAGTTTTTCTAATTTTTGTGATTTTTCTTTGGTACTTTTTTTGTAGGTGAAAAGCTCTATTCTGCGAGAGGCGTGATCTAACAAGACGTTTGGCATTCTCTGTCGCAACTATATAAGGCCGTTGGGATCCACCGAAAAGGGATAAGAGAAACCTCTGAATCAGCAGTTTGTCGCCTGGTTTCCAACTCTCTCGCCAAAATAGTCTATCGCCAGAAGGAGTCTTTCGTTCATCAAAGTGTCAGTAAGTATTCATCTGTCGCCTAACTTGTATCCTTCCGCCACCAGCTTTTTTAGGTGTTTTGAAGATATTTTCGTCTCCCGCGCGGTTTTTATGTCTTCCGCAGGTGTCTTAGTCTCCCGCGTGAATGTTAGGTCTTCCGCAGGTTTTTCGCCAATAGGTCTGTCGCAGTTTGATTTTCCGTAGGTGTTTCACCGACAGGTCTGTCACTGTTTGGTCTGTCCCCAAAACAGGTCTGCCGTAGGTGTTTTGCCAATAGGTCTGTCGCCGTTTTAGGTCTTCCGCAGGTGTTTCACCAATAAGTTTGTCGGCCCCCTTATTATTATTTATTATTATTTTTTTTATTCTTTCTTCTACCATGTCTTCACAGCGTCCGGGTAAATTTCTTAGAAAAGGCGGCGGTGTTGAATGTACACTGTCGAATGCGGACTTAGAGGATTTAAATACTCGTTTTCCTCTTCCTCCCGGTTACAGTTATAGACTTCCAGCCAGTGGGGAATTTTCTCCTAACCTAGTTAGAAATGGAGTAGCGGTGCATAGAGCGTCTTAACTTTTCGATTTCCGTTTTTTGTTGCCCGAGTTTGGTATAGCGTTCCGTAGATACAAAAACATAGTTCCTTGTCAACTTCATCCTCATGCATGGGCTCAGATAGTAGGATTTTCGGTGGTTTGTCACAGCTTAGGTATCGTTCCTACCGTCCCCCTCCTGAGTGCTTTTTTCAGAGTCCGCGGTCTGCAAGGACTAATAACCTTTTCCCTCCAGTGGTTAACGGTTGATGAATTTCCCAATAACAAGATCTTTTCGGACCTTCCTAATAAATTGTGAAACTTTGAAAGTGAGTGGGTCGTCGTCGAGATTCCAAATGATCTGCGAATTCGCACTGCATGGTACCGTGATACTAGCGACCACTTGATGCGCTCAGAAAGGTTTAAAGTAGAGATCCTAAAAGACCAGTTTAGTGAACCTATACGACGAATTTGTTCTACTGGAGAACGTAATTTATTTTCCCTTTTAACCCCAGAGAACATTACAACGGTTGGTTGGGGAGTAAGCCGAGCTGTTTCCGGGACTTCGACTATCCCCTCTAGCCGTCCTGTTAGCTCGCGTGTGCCTGATGTCGGTCCTAGTCAACCGACCAGTGTTCCTACAGCCGAGACCTCTAACCCTTTAGGTCGCCTTATGGATGAGTCTTCTCCGGATTCGAGAGATGAAACACATGTGGTTGAGGGTACCAGTGGCCCATTCAAGGAGGATCTTGAATGGGCTCAGGGCAATGTTTTTGGGAGCCCTTTTGTTGACTTCTCGGCAGATCCTAATTTGGATAACTTAGAGGATCTTGGTGATCTTATAGGTTTCCCTTTTTCTTTACTTTATACATCTATGTGTGTGGTATTTCGGGTTTTAGGTTCGTTAATTGCTTCTCCTTGTATTATGCAGATATGAACTTTCGTGATGCTATGCGCAGAAGGGAGGCCAATGCTTCTGCTGGAGCGGCTCCTCCTCCTCGGCAACAGCTACAGATCGGGGCCTCTGCTTCTGGACATCCTCGTGCTTCCACTCCTCCTCTTCCTACAGGCGGATCTAGCCATACTGCGCAAGAGGCCAGAAGGAACAAGCGAAAGAGGCCCCTTATCCGTGATCGTAGCTCAGACGATCAAGAGAGCTCTAGGTCGCAGAGGAGCAAGTCGGCCTGACGAGAAGGTGCTTCTCGTGCTACCGAGGATTGGCCAGTCCCTATCAGCCTAGGCGCAAATTTAGGAAGAAATTGATCATTGAGGCCTCGATGCCCACAAGACCGATATTGCCTAAGGTAGCTAATCCCACTTTGAAGTGCTACTTAGTCGACAGTGGAGTTGTCGTAGATGGCGAGGACTTCCAGACCTATCCCGGAGTAAATGATATTGACAGCATTGAGGAGCCTGGGATAGCGTCTCGCCTGGCATGGAGCACTATTCTTCCTCGTGACGAGGCGGGGCTGTTTCCTAATCTAACGGAAGCCGAGAACAACTCTGACTATCTCGCGATGAAGGTGATAGCGTCGTGCTTATATGGTAGTTATATTTTTCTTTTTCTTTTGTCGGGTTTTTTAAGTTATTTTTGTTTTCTTGTTTTTCTAGTCGACTCAGTAAATCGCGGCTGTTAATGCTCGTCATAGGGCCTTCAGGGAGAAAGCTGACAAAGACATTGGTGAGCTTCGAGAGGCGAAGATGGTGCTTCAGAATGAAGTTGTTCAACTGCGTCCCTATGTAGGTAAGATTGAGGAACTGGAGAAGAAGAATGCGGAACTTGAGCTCAAGTTGAGGGAGGAACAGGCGAAGATAGCCTCCCTTCAGGGATTTCAAGAAGCCTATAACAAGGCGGTAGAGGATCAGGACGCCATGAGGAGGGAGCAAGATGAGACCGCCGATGAGTTGCAGAATTTGTTGGATCGACAAAAAGAGGTCCGTGCCGAGGCTGTTCGCGAATACTGCCTGTCTCAACACTACTATGAAAAGAAAGAAATGCTTGCGGCGGGATTCATCAAGTATGGCTTCTACTTAGCCCATTCTTGGTTAGAAAAGAACTGACCTAATGAGTATTTTCCCAAACTTCTTTTCACTGAAGAGGCCCAGTATTATGAAGCTCCTTCCTGGACCAAATACGAACCTGACTCATTAAGTCCGGACGATTATATAGAGGTGGGAGCCACAGACAATCTGGACAATCATGAGGGTCCATGGCCTCCTCGACGGCCACGTAGCCGTCCCGAACCTACTGGGCTATGTGACCGATCCGGTCCTTTAGTGACGCATGATGAGCCTGAACCGATCGAGGCGGGCTACCAGCCTGAGTCCATCGAGGCATTGATAGGGTTGGATGACGACGATTTCCAAATTTCTGACTCTGCAGCCGTTGATCCTGTGTCAGATAGTGCGGCTGTGATTGATCCTTTAAGTAGTGCTCCCTCTCTCGGGATGGCCTCTTCAGTTCCTCAAGAGCTTGATTCTTCGACACTTCACGCTCCTGATCCTTCAGTTGTTGAAGATTCTGGTGCTAACGCTCCTGATCCTCCGGTTGTTGGAGACTCTGGTGCTAACGCGGCACCTTCTTAGCTGGACGACTTTGTCCTCAACCTAGATTAGGGTATTTTGTATTTCCTTTTGTTTGTTTTACTCAATGTAAAGATTCGTTCTTCAATGAAAAGTACAGTTGCTTTCGGTGGTTTTTCTTCTTTTCTTTGAATGAATATTTCGCACTTGTAACTGTTATATCACTGTTCTTTAAACTGCTATATCACAAAACTTTACAGAACAACATTAAGGTGTTAGTAGTAAGCGTTCTTTTACACCATGCTGCTCCCCAAGTTCTGCTTTGAGACGGTTTTATAGTCCGAGGATGAACTTTTTCTTAAGCATTTTGTGCTCCTCATAACGACATATTTTTATGTCCATTATGTCTTATCGCTCAAGGACTTATTTCTGCCAGTTTCGCGTTTTTTCGCTTACGATCTTATTTATACCCATTTTGCGTATGCTTCTCGCTCAGGGACTTAGTTCTGCCGATTTTACGGTCTTAGTTATGCCCATTTTGCGTATGCTTCTCACTTAGGGACTTATTTCTGCTGGTTTTACGGTCTTATTTATGCCCATTTTGCGTATGCTTCTCGCTCAGGGACTTATTTTTGCCGGTTTTACGGTCTTATTTATGCCCATTTTGCGTATGCTTCTCGCTTAGGGACTTATTTCTGTCGGTTTTACGGTCTTATTTATGCCCATTTTGCGTATGCTTCTCGCTCAGATTCCTGTTAATACATAAACCGTCTAACAAATTGAATTAGAGAATATAGGAAGCAAATAACTGGCTTTATTCAGGAGTCAGATGATCTTAAAACAAGAATACTTTGCGAAGTAATAAAGTAATAGATGGGAAATAAATACAAAAATTATGGAAAGTGTACAACTTTTTACTGCCAGTATGGCTTAAGGTGGTTGGCATTCCAAGTTTTTGAGATCTTCTTTCCCTGTAAGGTCTCCAAGATGCATGTGCTAGGTCCGATCATCTTCCTGATTCTGTAAGGTCCTTCCCAATTAGCTCAGAGTTTTCCGTCCTCCCTATGGGCATTTGTAATCGCTGACTTTCTCAGTACCAGGTCTCCTTCCTGCAGTTCTCTGTTCTTAACTCGTGCATTGTAATAGGCGGCTATTCTTTGCTAGTATGCAGCCAATCTCATTTTTGTCGTGTCTCGCAACTCATTGATCAGGTCTAGATTCTCCTTTAGTCCCTGAGAGTTAACTTTTTCGATGTAAGGGACCAATCTAGGTGACTCGGCTCCAATTTCAACTGGAATGAGGGCTTCGGTCCCATACACCAAGTTGAATGGCATTTCCCCTGTTGATACTTTGCTTGTTGTTCTGTAGGCCCATAGGACACTAGGGAGTTCATCTACCCATGCTCCTTTCGCCTTATCTAGTCTGGTTTTCAAACCATGCAGTATAGTTCGGTTGCTCACCTCGGCTTGCCCATTAGCTTGAGGATAAGAGACAGAGGAGATTCTTAACTGTATGCCTAGTCCTTCATAGAATGCTCGAAATGCGTCACAATCGAACTGTTTCCCATGGTCCGCATTAAGCACTCGGGGGATCCCAAAACGGCAAATGATCTCCCTCCAAACCATTGCTTCCACTTTTTTTTCAGAAATTATAGCCAAAGGTTCCGCCTCTATCCACTTGGTGAAGTAGTATGTGGCTATGAGCAAATATTTCCTCTGTCCTGTGCCCAAGGGAAAAGGTCCTAGGATTTCTAACCCCCATTGTGTGAATGGCGTCTGTTGAAGAGTACTTTGGAGGGTCGAGACAGGTGCAGTGACTAGAGGGGCGAATTTTTGGCATTTTTCGCACTTACGTACTTTGTTAGCGGCGTCCTTTTTCAGGGTAGGCCAATAAAACCCCGCACGCAATATTTTCGTGGCCAAGGCTCGGGCCCCTAGGTGTTCACTGCATATCCCCTCATGAACTTCAGCCAGGGTATACTCAGCCTGTTGAGGTCCTAGACACTTTAGCAAAGGCATAGTAAATCCACGTTTGTAAAGTTCTCCATTTACCACAGTAAATCTTGCACTTTGCAATTTCAGCCTTCGGCTTTCATCTTTGTCAGTCGGGAGTGTGTCCCCCAATATGTAGTCTTTGGTCTTCGGTGCAGCAAGAAACTAACAAAATTAAATCAGTGTTATAGTTTCTGTCAACCTATGAAACACGTGAGGGAGACTTTCTTTTGTCTTCCTTTATTAGTTATCTTCTCTTTTATTCTCTTAATTTTTTTTTCTACTAGCCATTTGCTCAACCGAAACTTCACCTAGATAGCCAAATGAATTCTTCTTTTATATCTTCATGTCGTCCCAACATTTTTCTGTTTTATCCAAATCAGAATTTCCAATATCCATTTAATTATTTATACCATCTTGTACGTAGTATTTTCCATACCTATATTTTTCATCTAGGATTAAAATTTTCTATGTGAGAGACACTATTCTTATATATTTAATTCTTCAAAATATTATCAATAATTTCTTTATTGATAATTTGTTCATATAAATGTACATCTACAGTGTAAAATAATGAGCTCTCACAACCTTTCAGCCCTGTTCAAACTCTATTACAGCCACCAAGAAATTCACTCGAACCAGCTCTGTTTTAGCTTTGTTTGGACACTCCGAAACCCCAGTCTTCCCGCATGTTACCCTCCCTACTTCACCCCTGCATTTTAGTACCCAAATGACCCAACGCCAATTCCTCAAGCAACTCCAAGACCAACACAGAACCCTCCTGGAATCTCCTTGACTTTTCCCTGTTCATAGCACCTCAATACAGCCTACAAATGCCAGTTGCTACCTTGTTTTAGGCCTGGAACATCTTTAGTTCAACACCCAAATCGTACCCTATCTCTCCTCTGTTTCGCCGCTCTTCGATTCAGGCCAAAATATCTTTTGTTTCAACTTGAAGCCCACCCTAAAGCAACTCCATTTCAACCTTCAAGGACCACCTCATTCAGCACCTTTACAACCCCATTTTAGCGCTTAAAGAACCTTAAATTAGCCCCTAAAAAGTCACAAAATTCTAGCCTAAAACTCCAAGCTTCAATGCCAACAACAACTCAACACAACCCCTCAATACCCCTTTTTAAGCACCAAAACCCTGCACCCAAACATGCCTCAAAATCTATCCTACTTGTTCCTTATTCGGCCCCCTTAGCAGTAGCACCGAGAGCCTTATTCTAGCAACAGTGTTCAGCCATAAACAGCACCTAAATAGCCCTCAAACACCACTGTTCGACTAATCCCAAAACACCTCCTGATCAGCTTTTAAATCGCCCAAGATTAGCCTTTTTAACCCTATCTTTCCCCTGCAGTTCACACCCAAAACCTGGCTTCCATTGCTCAGTTTTCTTCTTTCTTTGGCAGCAGTAGTTGCTGCCATCTTCTTCCTCTCTTTGGCTACTTTCCTCACTATCGTTTCCAATTTCAATTTTCTTTCCCCACTTCTCTAATTTCTGAAAATAGCTATAGTTCTCTCGGTTCCTCCTTCCTATTTCTCTTTCTGTTTTCCAATATTTCCTTTATTTTTTTTGGTTCTTCTCTTTCTTTGGCAACCACGATGGTTTCTTTCCTCTCCTCACTTCTATTTCCTTTCTCTCATGGTTCACTCTCTCTAGCACTCTCCCGATTCCCTCTCTCCTCTTTTCTAAATCTTTCTTTTCTTTTAGCCCTTTTTTTTTACTAAATGAGGGTAGAGATCTGCTTTGGTAGACAATGGTGCGTGGGTTTGGTAGGATATTTCCCACCAAACTCCATTAATTTATATTTTTTTGTATATATATTATATAGATATATTTCCTTTATTAAATTAATATGCATTTGTTATATTATACATTTTTTATATTTTTTTATATACTTGTTTTATTGGAATATATATATATATAGAAACACACTCATACACACACACACTTATATATATATATAAAATTCTTAAACTCTTACTTAAATTCCTAGTATAATTCAATTTCTACAACTCCACGTCAAAATTAATTAATTTGATTACTAAGTTATCAAAATCTTAAAACTCACCTCTCATAATTCATTGCCATGTCCCCTTATAAAATCTCAAACATTATATTTCTTATAATTTCCCATACCCTTAATTTCTCAAAATCACCTTATTTAATTTCTCCAAATTATAATTCTTCATGCTTAATTAATTTGCTTCATAATTCTCATACTACAAGATAATTGCTCAATTATGAAATCTAATTTCAATTTAACTCCTTAAATCACTAATCAATTGTAGAAATTTCGTGGTTGTCACAGTAACTGTCATTTTCCAATTTGTTTACCATATTTCCAAGAATAGTGAAAATGAGGTATTTTGGCCTCCAAATTTCCATAATATAATTATTACATCATCTGTACACTGTTTCATCAGTCATATACACATCCGGGCTCGAAATTTCAAATGGGGCCCACATCACTACTTACTTAAATTTTACAATATATTCTAAAAAATAAATTAATAAATAATTGTTTTTACATATACAGTACCATAAAATTGGTTCTCACATTTCCTCCCCACCTTTAGGAAATTTGGTCCTCCAAATTTCGCCCAGACCAATTACTGAAATAACTTATGCACTTTAATCTCTCTAGTCTTTATATAGATTTCTTCCGTGAGTATTTTTGTCATGGCACTCTTGAAATGCAAGATTCCTAATGAGAAATTCTTAAGGTCGGCATTTGATATATCGGGACGCGTCATTCCATGTTCGAACCCAAGACCTCTTAAAGTATCTTGGTTCTACAACACTCATACCATTTGGACAACTTGTCCAAATGGTAACGTGTATGTAGAACCCGGATACTTGAGGAGGTCCTGGGTTTGAACGTGGAATAACGCGTCCCTGTGGGGAATAAAGTCGTGAGGGCGCCTATCGCCCAAAGTGGACAATACATTGGTCAGGTTGGGTGACCGCAACCTCACGTTGTAAGGATAGGTGACCCTACTGTGTGGACTGGGTCGGGTCCTTACAATAAAAACACACGTTTTATTATAAGGACCCGACCCAGTCCACACAGTAGGGTTGCCCATCCTTACAATGTGATACTTTAAGAGGTCTTGGGTTCGAACGTGGAATGACGCGTCCCAGTGGGGAATAAAGCCGTGAAGGTGACGATCGCCCAAAGCGGACAATACGGTGGTAAGGTTGGGCGACCGCAACCTCACGTTGTAAGGATGGGCGACCTTGTTGTGTGCTCTGGGTCGGGTCCTTATAGGTAGAGACTGCAATGAACTTGCATACTTTATTGTTTGACTTTCATTTACTGTCTATAAAACATTCGGTATCTATCTTCATTGTATCTCTTTTCATCTTGGATTATGACTACACCACTAATTCTTATGGTACTTTTAATATTGTTTGAAAGTAGAATATATCTAGAGATGTATCTATAACATACCTTCTTAATATACATATTTCAAATTTAATACAGTTGTCACTTCAGTTGTTCTTCCTGAGTAGTACAATACGTCACCATTTAATTCTTTTGATCCTTTTAGGTACTCCACTCACACATTTGATTTTCTCACATGTGATTTATATCAGTGGAGCAGCTGATCTAGCCAACTCTTCCCTAAACCAGTTGAGTTATTCAATTAAACACAGTAAATTTCGTATTCTAGTTACTATCTTTGATCTCTTTCCCATTTAGTATTAAATCTCAATTTTTGACCGAATCTATCGCCGCTCTGTTATTTAGGATCACATGTCTCGAAAGGAAAATATTTAATCATAACTCATATTTAATAAACCTTAATCATTCAGCTCCCAATCTTTGAGAATCTATAAGACTATATATATATAACTCTTCATGTTCTTCTGATGCTTTGAAATATATTTTGGCATATCGTCATTGGGCTTCATCCCAATTTATTCTTTGGCTCATAAACACCAGAAGGACATTCATCTGCCCAAACGCACTACGAAGAACTTATAATAACTTTACTAAGCTCTTATTATTGTCTTGAGGACATCAGTCTCCCAAATTTTTAATTTACAGTATCTCGACTAGTAATTGATCTTAGAAAAATATTTTTGCACCCCTGAGTGGATCCATTAGACCATCAGTCCTGTGATAGGATGGTGATAACATTGCCATTTAATCGTTAATTGATGTATACTCATATACTATCATTATTCTCCTAGACAAATAACGTTGTTTACTCCCATAGAAATACATTAGAAGAAATAGATTCTTTATTCAGTAATTTCTAAAGTTACTTCATAAGCTTCTTCAATTTCTTTTATGTCATCCGATAATAGCTTAGAAGTAGGCTTCATGCTGGTTATCGAGTCAATGATAAACTTGATCTCCCAACTCAATAAAGGTATTTCATCTAGAAGTATATCTGGGAAGTTTCTAATCACATGTTTCATACTACCTTGGAACGTTTCGTGTCTACATCCTTCACATATACACTATATTCTCAAAACACATGCACATAACATTTGAACAATTTTTGCACACCTTCTATTGTGATTCATTTATTTCTCTAACAGTTTTCCACAATATTGTATTCAAAGTGGGAGAAGGTGATAAACTGAGTATAACAATTCATGTTAAATAAAAGTCCGATGATGGGATGTTAACATAATCTGTTCAATAAACCTAGGTTAGCTGTCGTTTTCCTTCTCTCTTACAGTCACTTTACAGTTTCTATACACTCTTCTCGAAATTTATAATACTTTAAACAGTATATTCTTCGGTAGAGTTTATTTCAGAACTTTCCGGTTCTATAGGTATCTGTTTAATGCACATAGGAAACAAAAGGGATGTGTAAAACCAGGATTAACAATATTGATATTTGAGTCATCAAATATACAAATCACATTTTCAATCACATTTAATAGATGCATTACTTCTCATTTTATGAAACAATCCCTAACCAAATACCTTGTCTATTCACATTAGACCTAGCAATCCATGTCTCCGTGTCATGACACGACACGACACTAGTTTAGACACGACACGAATATCAAAACTCAAACACAACACGAATTATAAAACGTGTCTGAATCATAAACACGAAACACGACACTTTTTTTTTACGTATAGCATGTGACATGACACGACTAACACGTGATAATTAGTTGTGTCACATGACACGACACGATTTAGATAAAATAACATGAAATTGACACGACACGAATAAACATGACACGAATAGACATGACAAGAATGACATGATTAAAAATAAAATATAATAAAAATGATAAAAAAGTATTTACATTTTTTATATCTATATTAATTATCATTCAAATATCAATAACAAATATAGCAAAATAATAATATTTTCAATCCATACAATCCATAGTATACTATATATTGAAAATTGCAAAACATAAAAATAAAACATAAATAGTTAACGTTAAGTCAACAAGCATAAATAATTCAACAAAACATTCAAACATTAAGTCATTAATCATGCAAGAAATAACAATTCAAGAAGTTAACATAACTCAAAATGATTCAGTGACTTGAAAAGAACTAGAACCCTTCAATGATGTCGAATCTTCTTTACTAATATCCAAGTTGATGACACCATCTATCGTCTCCTTGATCCCATCAACATCATCACGTAGCCAATCTTTGTAGCAAACAATTGCCTCCACAAGATCTGGCTTAAGTGAACTACGATACTGATCAAGAACTTTACCACCAACACTGGAAGCAGATTCAAATGCTACTGTGGAAACAGGAATGCTCAAGATATCTGTAGTCATGGCAACAAGCTCAGGATATCTAATTGGTGTGTCCTATCAACTCTTTGTTCTTCCAAATACAGCTCTAATTAAGACTTTTTTACAGCAATACCATACTCAACATCAAAAGATTCGAATTCCTAATTGAAAAAAAAAATCAAATGAAAAATCAAAATCATTCATTCATGGACACTTTAGACAAAAACAAAGTAACAAATAACAAATTGTGGCAATCCATAAGTTCAATAACAAATATTAAAAAAAACGTAAACAAGTAAGAAAAATATTGAATAAATATAATTAAAATATACATTTATTTATAAAACGAGACAAGATTTACTTACCTTCCAAATATCCAATTGACTTGAACCCATAATCATGGACTCACCATCGACAGTTTGGTTGTTACCGTCCATTGAGAAAGAGCCAGAAATAAAAGAAACCTTCCCAACATTAGCAAAATCAGCATATTCAGAATATAAAGAAAATAAAGTCTCCTTAACTTTTTGAACTCTCTTGAATTAGGCCCATAAAGCTTATTGTAACTCTATTCCACAAACTGTATCTTGTAGTGAGGATCCAATATCACAGCTATAGCTAAGATCATACTAAACTCAGACCAATGCTTCTCAAACTTTTCAAACATCAAAGTAGCCATATTTTTAAACTGCAAATCATTACCATTCATGTGTTCTTGCAAGCTTAATCGTGCCCAAAATACTGAAAGAAAGTATAAGTTAGATGTAGGATACTTTGATCCAGAAAACACACAAGTAATCTCATAGAAAACACTTAAGAACTTGCTTAGTTTCTCAATTCTATCCCACTCACTTTTACATGGACAACTCTTATACTTTGAATCACTAATTTCCAATTGGAACATCTTGTCTCAATCCTCTATTGGCATTTAAACATACTAGGTTCATACACTCCAAAAATTTTTGTTTTTTGACTTGATACCCTTTCACATACTTAACACTTTCCCTCACTTTTCTAACAGACTCATCAACTTTTTTCAAACCATATCAGGCTATCAAATTCAGAATATGGGCACAACATCTTAAATGAAAAAACTGACCATTTCCTAAAAGTGCTTTCCGAGCATTTAATTGCAATTTCAAATAATCAACAAAAGTATCATTTGAAGAAGCATTGTCTAATGTCACAAAGAACAATTTCCCTTCTATCTCCCAATCAGACAACAAAGAATACACTTTTTCACTCAAATTGACACCATTGTGTGGAGGTGGCATAAAGGAAAAACTCAAGATCTTCTTATGTAAATTCCAATCATGATCAATAAAATGTGTAGTGATGCATATAATACGTATCGGTAGTGATAGAAGTCCATAAATCAGAAGTCAAACAAATTCTACCAGGTATTTCTTTCAACAAGAGTTTCAACCTACTTTTTTCTCTCTTATGCATTTTCATCTCATCCCTAATTCCACTATACTCCACAAATGATAATGGCAAATTATGCTTAACAATTACAGTTACAAATTTTTCACGAAATTCTTCAAGATCAAATTTTGTAGACCTTATTAGCATAAACCTACCATGTTCCTTAGAAAAAATCATTTGTTTTACATCACGTGTGTGAAGCCTAACACAAGTTTTGATATGACGGAGGAGATTACCATTCCCATATTGCTGTCATAATTCTTTATTTCATTACAATATCTACATTTTAGCTTCCTAGTAGTACTACTAGTTGTCTTCTCACTCTCAAGCAACATTTCGAATACCGCCCAAATACGAGATGTAAGTTTCTTTTCTCATTTACACTTCACTTTGCCCTTTCCTATCTCTTGGTGGCTATTAATTGTTTTATTTATCTCCACACAATCATCATCCTCCAACCCCAAATCCTCAGGGTCGGGAACAGAATCTGTATGTGTAACGTTGGTATCGTCCATCTCTATTTACAAAATTTTAAAGGAAATTAAAAAGGTCTGAGTGTCAAATATTTTCATGCAATACACAATAAACAACGAATGTAAATGATTGATGTTGATAAAGTATATTGGTGGTGCAGATAAAAGTATGTAAACGTATTAAAAAAGAAAGAAAAAGTAGCCATGGAAGGAAAATTCAATTTTATTAACTCAAAGTTAAAACTTTCACTCATAATATACGAGATAATTTCACTTAATCAAAATCTAATCTCAATTGCTTAATTTATCTTTTCAAGAAAGAATGATGAGATAATATAAACTTCTATTTGTTACAAAATTTTGAGATATGCTTATCTTCAGCACCAATCATGGATATTTACAGCCAAAAATGTTAGAATTTTTAACCATTTATTTCATGATAAAACCATTTATTTATAAATATTAAAAAGAAACATTAAGTTCTCTACTAGATCGATAGATAAATCAATAAATACAGAAACAAATTTGTAGGCCAAAATTCTGATTCATAACCAAAGGAGAATCCTTTAAACAAAACTCTCTTGTCAATAAACATAAGCTTGGAATGGGCCAGGCTTATCAAACCCAGCCAATCCATGGATATGCCTGCTCATGCTACCATCCACGACTGGGCCTCTTATTTGTTTTCCAGATATTTTGAATCCTGTTAGGGTTGGCTCCAACATTGTTCATCTTATAACAAAAGTGTAACGACCTGTTACCACATTTTTCACCTTAATTTACACAATTTACTTTGTTGGGCTGTCTGTGGTAGTTCACTTGATTTCTTATGTTAAACAATTTCATCAAATATTGTTTATATTACATACATCCCCTATCTTACTTAATAAGCAAGTAATACTGCATACATGTCTAAATACGGAAAATAAATGACCGTACCTCATAAATCTCAGTCGGTCTGTCACATTGTCCATTATGTGCATCCATAATCCACAAATATTGGATCTCACCATCATCAAAACCTGAAATGTTAAAATTGGGGAGTGAGCAAATCACGACTCAGTAAGAGAGTTATATGTCACCCTTGATATTCGGTTAACTATATGCTGAAAAACTTTTTCACTTTCTTTTAAATCTTCCTAGCTGGCTCTGGGCTCACATGTAGGAAGGATACTACAATTGGCTAGGGATCCGGATAGAGTAAGGCAGGTATTTTAAAATACTTGACTTGTTCCGGAACTTAGAAGAAATTGTAGAGAGTACTAATTCCGTTGTTTTCAAAACGATATAATTTTCGTTTTTCCACATAGTAAACACTTATTTCTTTTACTTCAATATACTTTAAAACACGTGGTAGTTCAGTAGTAAAAACAGTGGTTTACTTCTCTTCTCTTCAGTACAGTAAAAACACGTGACAGTACAGTGATTTGTAAATATCCAATCATTGGATAATTACTTCTTCAATTATTTCTTTCTTAGAAATAATTCTTATGTTATTCTTTTAGAATAAACATTTATTTCTCTTTTCAAATCAGTAACCGTATCGTACAGTTAGTAAAACAGTATATTCAGTATTCGGCAAAACAGTATCTCGATACGGTTCAGTCAGTAACAGTAAACAGTAGCTACCAATTTAGTAAATAGAATACGGTAGCTTTCAGTTCAGTAAACATTAAATGGTAGCTTTCAGTTCAGTAAAATAGTAATCAATGGCTACCATTTTAGTAAACAGTACAGTCCAGTAACACAGTGTTTTGGTACGATTTTTCATCAGTAAACAGTAAACAGTACAGTAATTCAGTACAATAAATAGTACAGTAAATAAGATTCCGTAAATCCTTTCAATAAATAGTAAACAGTGAGACTAGGCATCACCCTACAATTAAATCATGCTATCTCGTCCACTAGGGACATAGTAATAGTAATGAGATCTATGGCTATGATCTATACTATGTCCTCGGTGTACATTTGCTAGGTGACAATCCGGGACGCTGATGACTAGCTGGTCAATCAGCCACATGACAATAACAGTATGTGTGATGCATGAAGCTTGGGGCCTAAGTCTCAAAACAGTATAAAACTGTACCATAGCCTTTATGGATTTTAAACACAGTAAATTGAAATATTTCTCAAATATCCATAAGGTTCACATGTAATAAAATCATCACCTTTATGAAATTTATAATTTAAATCACATTTCTCAAAATATTTCATAAAGGTATAAATCATATTTTTCAGACGGTGAAACAGCTATAAAATAATCACACTGTAAAATAAATCTCATGACAGTATCTTTTTCACCGCAACACATGTATGCATGCCTTTCCGTGCTATCGATCAAAAACATGGTTTTTAAAATCGTCAGAATTCAATTCAAATATTTTTATAATTTATGGAAAAATAAATTATTTATTTTCCAATTTTCAATAATTCTGTCACCATGTTTTCTTCTAAAAACACGTGTAGAGACTTCTAATCTTGAAATCATAGTTTTTCATCATTTCTTAACCTTTATGGAATTTATATAATTAATTATTTCATAATTAAAACCATAAAGGTTTTATATTAAATCAAGTGAATATTTAAGAATATTTATAAAAATATTCACTTCACTCTCTTTTTCATTTTCATCTCGTTTCACGTGAAATATCACCTACCAGGAAAATTTTCGGTGATTTCATTTTCACCATTCTCGAAAACATGAATATTTTTAAATCAAATATCCATATATTCATGTTTTATGAAAATTACTTGATTTCTCGATTTTCATGCCTAAAAATCGTTTCTCGTGAAATCAAATCATTTATTATGATTTTCGATGATTTTCGGTAAATTTCAGTAATGTTTCGATAATTTTTCGACAGTATATCGGCTGTCGATTGGCTAGCCTCTTGCACAGAAAGTACAGTTTTATAATTTTCAACTGGCAATTCACCACAATTTTCAACCAATCATTATCGATAGCATTTATAAAAATTAAATGCATAATTTAAAACATGTGGCTGAATATCCTTACAGGCAGCACATGTCTCCCTTACCTGTCTCGGGTCGACGACTGCATCTCAAAGGTCGCGCCCGCGTTCACCTTTCCCGATCCATCGTCTCGGTCATCGAGGGATTTTTTTGGAAATAAAATTCTAAAATTTAGAATTTTTCCATAATTTATTTAACTTAAATACTCGAAATTTATTTCCAAAATCCTTACCGAATTTCTCGAATTTTTCGGGTTTTCTGAATTCCCAGGATTTCCAGTAATTTTTGAAATTTTCCAATTCCGAAAATTTCTCTTTTTCTCTCTCTTTTTCTCTTTTCTTTTTCTTTCTTTCTTTTCTTTCTTTTTCTTTTCTTTTCTTTTTCTTTTTCCTTTTTCTTTTCTTTTTCTTTTCTTTTCTTTTTCTTTTTCTTTTTCCTTTTTCTTTTCTTTTTCTTTTTCCCTTTTTCCTTTCCCAGTCGAACCGGTCACCTCCCCTCACCGCCGGTTCTTCTTCGGCAATCGGTTCTTCTGCGGTTCGGTGGCCCCTCAGCTGGCTGGCATCAAGGCGAACCTGGATCTGGCCTCCGTTCATCCCGAATCGGCAGCACGGCGGTAGATCTGGCGGCGGAAGGTTCGATTTCTTCTCCTCTTCGTTCCTCTTCCCTCGGCAGTCGTTGGCCTTACCGGTGGCCTCCTACCTCTTCCTCTTCCTCCGCTGGTGCTTCGGTCGCAATGGCGGTGGCCAATTTGGCCGGCATTGCCAATTCCTTTTTTTTTTCTTCCTCGGCTTCCGCCGAGTTATGCCTCTTTTCTCATCCCAATTTTTCCTTCTTTTCGTCGCTGATCCCCTTTCCTCACGTCGCCGGCATCATCCTTCTCTCTCCCTCCTCCTCTCTTGGCCGACCGGCGGTGGTCGGCCTTCATCGGAGAAGAATCGGGATTTTCCCGATTCCTTTTCTTCTGTTTCTTTTGTTTTCCTTTATTTAGTATATAATAAACTATATTTATATAATATATATGTAAACATAATATAACAATATATATTTTATATATATACTATATATTTTAATTATAATAATATTAATTTATATATAGTATTGTACTATATATATTATATATAAAGATATATATTATGTATTACAAAATATATATCTAGTATATATATATGTATATTTATATACTTTAAAATTTAAATAACCTTTATATATATATATATATTCTCAAACTTTAATGTAAATCAATATTTACATTTCTTATATATGTATATATTTATATATATACATAAAATATACATATGTACTATTCAAATTTACAAAATAGTATATATTCATATGTATACCAATGTATAATAATATATACTATATATCATTTAAGTACATATGTATTTGTATGAAAATATATCTATATAATATATAATTATATAAATATATATATCATATTCATTTCTTATTTTCTTATTTAATTTGGATTTCCATTTATCCAAATTAAATTTCCTTTCTTCATTATTTCCTGAATTTCCAAATATTCTTATTTTCACTTTGATTTTCCTTCACTTGAATTTCTCAATTTGTCACTTCCTTAATTCTCGAAATATTTCACCATATTCCAATCTCCAACGATATTTATATTTTCTTTAATCTTGACTTTCAAATATTAACCAGTGAAATTTTACGATTATCACAAAAAGATTCCCACATCATCACAAAAGTAATCTTTTCCCAAAGCTATTCTAACCAGGTTTTTTTTTAAGTCAATTGTTTATAATTAGATCTTAGATCTCAGTCATAGATCTGAAATAAACATATAGATCTTAGTAAAAAACAAAGTTCACCAATGGATTTTCTTAGATCTATAGCAAGAGATTTTATTTTGGGGATAGGGAAATACACCTGAGCTATCTAAGTGAGCTGAAGATTGAAGAGGCTGAGGGAGTCAGAGTGAGTGCCTGATGCGGCTGAGGCAGAGTTAATTGTTGAGGGCTGAGGCGTGCGACTGGGAGGATTGAGGGGCGTCGAGGGAGGGCTGATTGCCGAGGCGAGTGGCGACTGCATCGAGGCTTGAGGCCTGCTGTGACGTGAGGCAAAGGGCAGAGAGGTATGGCAGACACCAGTGGGCAGTGGGGGTTTTGTTAAGTGAGACTAAGAGAGAAAGTGAAATAAGAGATATTAGGGTTAGACACTTAGTAGAGAGTAAAACTAGAAACTTCAGACTTAGATAATTAGATTGTTACTTTAAGTTTTTTATTTTTTAATAATTTATTATTTATTTAGGTTATAAATATTTTTTTAACAATGAAAAAAAATAATTTTTTTTTAAATTGCATTTTATTAATCTTTTAAATAAATTTTAAAAATTATTACCAATTTTTTAAAATATTTATTAATAGTTAATACCTTTAAATAAAAAGTGATCTATATTGTATATGTTTATTTAAAATAATTTATGTCTACTTAAAATAATTTCTTATAAGTTATAAACTTTTGTATGATTTAAACAAATCATATATATTTTTTAATTTATATAAATGTTATTATACAAAATCATTTAAAGTAAATGTTTTATTATAAATTTTCAAAACTATGATCTTAAGTTCTTAACTCCAAAACTAGGTCTCCTAATCTTATTATATATAATATCATCAATTCATCCTCATTATATGACTATAATTTGTATGTTAGTACTAGTATTATGTTTGTTTCTTTGTTTTAATATCTTGTTCTTATTATATTAATTTGTATGTTAGTATTATGCTATTTTAATTTCCTATAATGTGATAATTGATATAGAATAATATCATCAATTCTACTATTCTTATTATATATAATATCATCAATTCATCATCATCGTATGATTATGATTTGTATGTTAGTACTAGTATTATGTTTATTACTTTGTCTTAATATCTTGTTCTTTTTATATTAATTTGTATGATTATGATTTGTATGTTAGTACTAGTATTATGTTTGTTAGTTTGTTTTAATATCTTGTTCTTATTATATTAATTTGTATGTTATTTTAATTTCCTATAATGTGATAATTGATATAGAATAATATCATCAATTCTACTATTCTTATTATATATAATATCATCAATTCATTGTCATCATATGACTATGATTTAAGATTAAGTATATAAAATAAATCAATAAATCATTAATAAGTATATAATATTATTCTTAGTATAATAATTTGTATGTTAATATTATGTTATTTTATTTTCTATAATGTGATAATTGACATAGAGTAAATTAATAAACTATAAAATCTCTTAGTATACTGAATAGTGTAATTCTATAAAGTGTAAACTCTTAATTTCTTATCAATATTATGTGATACAGTGTCGGTGACATAAAATAATTAATTAATTATACAATCTTTTATTAGTATAATACAATATTTATATTTTATACATTATAATAAAAAATATCATATATATTTATACATTATAGTATTGTATTTAAGTTCTTAACTTAAGTTCTTAATACTTTATTTTCAAAATTTATAAAATTTTATTATCTTAACCATAATTAATTAATTTAATTTCATAATTAAATTTATTAGTTTATTTTATTGCAATATTTATTAAAGCATTATTTTGTTTTAATAAATTAATTTTCATAACACATTCTACTAATTTATTACAATTGTTCATTTGGTAAAACACTTATGTATTTTACTTTTGGCCAAGGTTCAATTCCTACTAAAAACATATATGGTTACCGTGTCTTACACATGTATCCGTGTAACACGATTTTCTTTAAACATGTTTTCGTGTCGTGTACGTGTTAATCGTGTATTCGTGTAACACGATTTTCTTAAAAGTGTTTCTGTGTCTAAATTCGTGTTGACATAGATAAACACGATACACAAATTTTCCAAACACGCACACGATTTTTTCGAATCGTTTTCGTGTCGTGTCTAGATTTGCCAAGTCTAATTCACATATAAATCAGGCCCTAAAGAATATATATATATATATAATAGGGCCTACTATCTTGCGACCTCCCATAATGTACACATCAGGTCGCATTTCTTATCTAAGTAAAGGTGGGGCTGATAGTAGGGACTGTTATACCAGAATTTATCCATCACAATATCATAAAAACATTCTTTACACCATTAATTTCCATGTCGCATTCCGTTTGTTCGATGTCGATTTGATTTACCATTATTCAAAGAAATTACTTCAATGTAAGGACACATTTGTCATTTCTAAATTTATTTCTCTCTCTTCAATTACATTTAAGCAGATGATCTTAAAATCTATACATCGATGATATTCACATTTCACCTTAATACCATCATTTTAAAGTCTTATTTCGATTTGAACAAAGAAAGTCCTAGTAAGGCCCTCATCAAGTTCCTCTCTATACTTTATTGAATAAACCCTTCACTAATATTATAAGATCATCCATTTCACTTGAAAGTTTTCAGGTTATTATCCCATTTTTTTATAAGCTTTAATTCACTAACTTCTGCACAATTCAAACTCTTCACCCCGATTCACAGTTACTTGATTCATTTATACATTTAGACTATACAGTACTACAGGGGATGTTAACAACTTTCAACACTTCCGATGCTAAAGACATGAACAAACATCAGGCCAACCTTGCTATGATACCATTTAATACTGTCACAGTTTGTATATACAGTATTTTGCACTTTTTCACACTTTTCAATACACATTGCACTGGTTGGCTGTCTATGATGCCTTTAAACATTGTTCATCTACAATAGTAAAACAATTTAGACAACATTTATTTATTAATAAATATTACTCAGAGCTGTATAAATCAATTTACATCCCCTGAAATTAAAATTTATAACAAGTAGTACTGTATAAAAATGTCTGAACATACAAATGTAAACACGATACCTCCAAGATCAATTATAAGCTACTTCAAGCTACTCAAAGCATAGTTAATCCACATATTGATACTTCAGTTAATTGGTACATATAATCAGTGGATGATGAAAGTAAAGGAGTGAGCAAACCACGGCTCAGTAAAGGAATTGTATGTAAATCTTGATATTCTGAAATCTATATGCAATAAAATCCTTTATTTTCCTATAGGTGCACTAGTGACCGAAATAGGAAGGATACTATAGTCGGCTAGGAATCCGGATGGAGTAAGGAAGGTATTTTGAAATACCTATCTTGTCCCGAAACCTAGAAGTGACTATAGGGAGTAAAAATTTAATTTAATATAAATTCATATTTAAAAATTCACCATTAATAATTTACATAGCTATGGTATAATAACCATCAAATAAAACATTTAGGAAATAATTTAATTTCCATACTAAAATATCACTTTCACACTTAAATAAACCATAGTAAACAGTGTAGTATACGGTTCAGTATGATAACTAATTCAATGATAATAACTTTTCAGTAATTTCTAGGGTAAATCATTAGTCAAACGATAACCACTGAATAAATAAATAATTTCATGAACGGTTTAAAAAATCCTTTTAATTAAAATACTCTAACCAGTATTTCATCAAATCACTTTATACTTGTTTTACACTCTTCAGTAAAACCCAACAAGCAATACATTAACAGTATTGAAAATCATTTGGTAACAAAAAACACTCTCGTAACAATAATAATTCACTGAAAATCGTAACAGCAGTAGTAACACGTGAATGGAGACCAGGCAACACCCTCAATATATCATGCTATAATCGCCGTAGGGAATAGTAATAGTAAACATGTGAGATCTATGGCCATATTCTATAAGTGTCTTCGGTCGTACACTGATTAGGTGTCAACACAGATGCTGAAGATAGGATCAGTGTCAACAGCTTCACACAGTAACAGTAACACATAAACACATGAGCATGATATAGGGCCTAATAGTCTCAAAACAGTATATATGAAATCTCATCACCTTTATGGAATTAAATAAAATCAATAATATCTTTTAGAAAATCCATAAAGGTATAAATCACAGTGTCTCGTAAGGTGAAAATAGTGTTATAAAATATTTATACTGTAATAATAAAATTTCATAAATGTTTCACTTCACCGTAAACACATATACTCGTATTTCCACACTTTCCTTTCAAAATTTTCAATTTTAAGATTACTGAAAATCATTTTCCGGTAATTTCATACTTTATGGAAAATAGTCATATTTATTTTCCACAATTAATAGTAATTCCATAAACATTATTTCACTATGGAACACATTTACGAACATTTCAGTCTCAAAACAATATTCACACGATAATATCACCTTTATGGAAATCAGTAAAATGATTAAAATCTTCAGTCAGTCCATAAAGGTTTATTAAATCATATGGTGAATATTTATGGAAAATAATTTATAAAATATTCACCTCTCCACTTTTCACTTTATACGCCACCTCATATACTGTAAGACATGTAGGAGAAACTTTCAATAATCTCACTTTCATGAAAGTCGGTAACATGAATATTTAAATAATATTTTTTGGTATATTCATGTTTTAGGAAAAATATTAAATTCATCATTTCCAAGGCTAGGAAAGTATTCAAATATGCATTAAAATATTTCATGATATTTTTAAAGAATTTTCTAAGAAATTTCAACAGCATAACGGTTGCTTATACCCTAGCCTTCCCGCAATTTAAACACAGTATAGTTCCAGCCTATAACCACATGTTCCATGTTTTCCAAGGCAATTCACTTTCAAAACATTCTCATAAAATTATTTGGAATAAAATCATGCATTCAAAATATCCTTACAGTTCACATACGCATCCTTTACCTGTTTATCATATTCGACTCTTCCAAGCGTACCACACGTAAACCATTACTCCCGAGCTGCAGATAATTTCACCAAAATTATTAGATCATTAAATACTTATTTTTGAGCTATTATTCATGTCTATATGCAGCCACTTTGTACACTGCAAATATTTTTGCAATATATATTCTACCAGTAGTATAACATAACTTCTTTGTTTTGTGTTGGATTTTAAATCTGAGCATACCGGAAGACTCCTTGTAATTTCTCCAGTCTAAATCTACCCTCAAATCATCAAAATCAGCCATGGATCCTAGTCCCCTTCATTAGGCCAAATCCTCCCTTAACCATTTATGGTGACATTTCAAAAATTTAATGTTGTAATCTTACTTAGCCATGGTTATTGCATCATTTAGCACCAAATTCATGCATGAAATGCCACAATTCCCTTAGGTTTCCATGTTGGCCGAAACTGTGATAACCGCGAATTTCCTATTTTTGGTATTAAATAACTGGAAATTTAATTTTAATGTAAACAGATAAGCGAAAGTAAATAAATAAAATTATTTACGAGATCCGAATATTGTTGGAATTTCAGTAATTGATGAAGTGACAAACTGGAGAATTGGTATTGAGGAAACTTAATTTTGATATTAAGAGATCCAAAATTATAAGAAATAAAAATGTGTATATTTATATATTTATATATCCATATATATAAATATATTTTCTATATATAAGTACATATGTACATATATGAAATATATGTATATATTATTATATAATGATATATATATATATGATTTTATATTACAAATATGTGTATATATATATATATAAATATATATATATGAAATATAAATATTATTTTATATTAAACTGTATAGATATGTATACAAATTTATATACAAAATATATATATCTATATATATTAATATAGTATATTTATATTTATATAAATATAAAAGATAATATTTATATATATAATATTAAAAAAAAAGGAAAATAGAAAACAGGAATCGGGATACACCCGATTCCCCGTTTTCTCCTCTGTTACAAATATAGGAAAAACACAAACAGAAGCAGACCCCCGTTGGCTGAGAAAGGAGAAGGGAGAGAGATGTCGTCGGCAAGAAGAGAGGGAGGCTACTAGTGATAGCAAAGAAAAAGAAAAAGGAAGAAAGGAAATCGAAAACAGAAAAGAAGGAAAAGAGAAAAAGAGAAAAGAAAGGAAAAAGGAAAAGAGGAGGTGCCGACCGATTCAGGCATCGCCACCGCCACCTGTGTCGCCAGCGAAGGGAGACCAAGAGAAAGGGATGGCCAGCGGTGAAGAGGGAAAAGGAAAAAGAGGGAAAATAGGAGGAAAAGAGACTGAGCTGCCGCTTCCAAATCCGCCGCCGTCGTCGCCGCGATTATGAGGAAAGGAGACTAAAAATGGCTTCAGCACAACCTCGGCCAACTGTGGAGAGGCTGAACCGGTCTGAACCGATCTAAATTGTGCAGGGAGGCTAGTCAACGGGCAGCCGTTATGCTGCCAAAAATTTTTAGAAAATCATGTAAAATCATCATAAATGATTTTTTGACATGAGAAATAATTTCCAACCCACGAAAAAGAGGAATTTATTTATTTTTCATAAAACATGAATATACCTAATTTTATTTTTAAAATATTCATGTTATTGAAATTGGTGATAATGAGATCACCGAAAATTCTCCCGATATATGAATTATATGTGATATGAAATGAAAAATGAAAAAGGGATAAAGTGAATATTTTATAAATGTTTTCTTAAATATTCATTTGATTTATTATATAACCTTTATGGTTTTATTTATGAATTTAATTATTTCTGTAAATTTCATAAAGGTAAATTACAATGAAAAACACTGTTTTGAGACTAGTAGGCTCCTCTATCATGCTGATGTGTGATATGTGATACGTAATATGTGACATATGATATGTGATACGTAATATGTGACATATGATATGTGATATGTAGTCTCGGTCGACACCTGATCAATGGTCTACCGAGGACGATTATAGACTATGGGCATAGATATGATATGTTTACTTATTTACCCTCTAGGGTCTATAGCATGATATGATTTGGGTGATTGCCTCAGTCTCCACTATGATATGTGATATGTTAAAAGAAGAAATGTTTATATGATATGTGATATGTTAAAAGGAAATATTTTATATGATATGTGGAAAATCAAAATGAATTACAGTACTTTTACATAGTGCTTATTACTATACTGAGCACAATACTACATGATGATTTTCATAAGACATGTGATATGGACATGTAATATGTTTTCAAAAAGAAAAGAGGAGTTTATAAATCTAATATTCTTATTATGATTTTAAATGGAATATTAGATTATATGTGACATGAATATGTGATACGTTTTCAAAAAGAAAAGAGGAGATTATAAATCTAATATTCTTATTATAAATTGAAATTGAATATTAGATTTAAATGATGTAAATGTTATATGGAAATGTTTTCAATAGCTTATTTTGCTATCTATAGTACTGTACTAATTATGATTTGTACAGTAAAATATGAAATGAGTTTAAATGAGGATGATGATGATTTAAGCTAATATTCTTCTTGAAGAATAATATTGGTTATTTTATTTAAATGCTTTATTTCATAAAAGCATTAAATGAAAAGGATATGAAATGGAAAGGAAAAGGAATTGATTTTCACGAAATAAATTACTCCCTACAGTTGCTTCTAAGTTTCGGGACACGACAGATATTTCAAAATACCTTCTATACTCAATCCGAATCCCTAGCCGACTGTAGTATCCTTCCTATATGAACCTAGTGTACTTATAGGAATAGGAAAAAGGTTTTGATAGCATATAGATATTTAGATATCAAGAGTTACATATAATTCCTTTACTCAGCCGTGGTTTGCTCACCCCCTATTTTTAACATTTCAAATTTTCAGTGACTGCGAGATCTTGCATTCGAGGATCTCGGCTGCGCATCTGGGTGAAATGTGACAGCTTGATTTATTCCGGAGGTATAATATTTTATTTTATATGTTCAGACTTTTGATTTACAGTACTACGACATTGTATTAATAAGGGGATATAAGTATTGTTTACAAATACAATTTGTAAATATGTAATTCCGTTACTTTATGAAATTACGGATATTGTGTTTTAAATGAATTAAAGTGGAAAGTAAAGCATCATAGACAGCCCAACCATATAAAATATGTGGAAAAACGTAAAATAATGTGGTCACAGGATGTGATAGAAACCCCTTCTCATGGCCAATTTTTATTTTGCAACATTTAAATGAAACAAATTGTAAAAACATGCTTAATAAGCTTAAAGGAATAAATCTACACTTGTCGAATTAAAGAAAGCATGATGTACATTGTTTGGCCAAATCTTTGGAGTTCTCTTTCTCCTTATATAGTGGCTTATATAATGATTTATAGGCATGGGTGGGTAGGAGAGATAGAATAGAACAATTCTCTAGTTAAAATTTTGTTGAAATTTTGTAGTTTTAGTGGTGTTTTTGGTTGGTTTTTCTTTTCTCCCTTCTTTCTTCTAAAATGGCATGGAGGCTTGCTGGGGAGAATGATGAATAGTACCATTTAGCTGCTGATGGGTTTATGAAGAAAATTCTGGAAGTGGAAAAAATGACCAAAATGCCCCTAGTTATGAAAATTTTGAACAATTTTGCTCTTATGGTTTCGTTGTCGTAATGTGAGACCTGATTATATTCTACTGTACACCATATTTTGTAAATATTTAATAGTGGAAATAAATTATTTAGTGAAATTAAATAAATATTTAATGTGGAACCCACTTTGAATTTTATGGATTTATTAGGTTTATGACTGATAATATGGTGTACAAAAGGTGAAATAAATATTAAATAATTATTTAGAGGCATAAAAATAATTTTTTGTCATTTGGAAATATTTTGAGAATTTCAGGAAACAAATTAGAAATTTACGGATACATCTTGAGGGCATTTTTGTAAATTACGCCCACATGAAAATGAGTTGGGAAAAAGTAAAAATATCATGAAAAGGAGAATTTTATATTGTAAAAAGATTGATTGAAAAAGGTGGTCTAATCGAAAAATTTCACTTGTGGTTTGTAAGGGGTAAAATCATAATTTCTCATTATCGATGCACCGCGCGGCAACGAAACCACCTCCATTCATTAAAATACAGTAAATGTGATTTATAGGTACTGGAATCATAATTTTTGGAGGTCATTTACACAGTTTTTACGAAATTAGAGGCTTAATGGCATAAACCGTAAATATCGTGATTCATTAATGGCAAAATTGTAATTTTGCTTTATCTAGAATTTTCTTCAGCATAAAGAGAGCTGCAGCCGGCACTATTCATCATCCCCATCAGCCAACCTCATGACACACTCCGTAGCCAAAGAAGAGAGAAAACTTTCAAGCTTCAAAAACACCAAAAATAAAAAGAATTTCAAGAAACCTATTTCTAGTAAAATTAATCCTTGTCATCCCCTCTCTCCATTGCTACCCATATCTCATCATAAGAGGAAGAAAACAAGGAGGAAGCAGCCCACGAAAGGTTCGTCCAAGGTATGGAAGCTTGGAATTTTTGATGTTTTGATTGATTTCAAAATGGTATTCTTGTTAATTCAAAGGTATAGAAATTAATTGTGGCATTGGATTTAAGTTATCTTGGCTAAATAAATTTTTGCCATTTTTGTGGGTTTTGATTGGCATGAGAACCTAAAGAAAACATGCATTTTTTTGCATGAGAATGGTAGGAAATAAAAGCTTGAAATGGAATAAGAAGCTTGAAGCATTAGATTTTGGAAAAAGATTGAAAATAAAAAATGGCATCAAATGGTGGTTTCAGCCATGGCATTTTTGGGCATGAATTCATGCTGCATTTTATGGTTTGATGGTAGAAAATGAATGTAGAAATCAAAAGAGGAAGACCCATGACATCGGATTCGAAAAAGGAGCTAAAGCGGGAAAGTTTAGTTTTAGCACCAGTGTAATTTATACTGGTTATACACATGTTGTATAATTAGTGGCTGCATTTTATGAAAGTTAGTGGCTTAAAATTAAGAGAAAAATTATTGATAATTTTTAATAAAATTATTTTGCAGCCATAAATTACGGATTTCGATTGGTGCTATGAAAAAGCTCGATATTGCTAGACAAGTAAGGGACAAGTATGTGAGTTGTAAGGATATGATGAATTGCATGATTTATCAAGTTTAATTTATGAAATTATTCGAAGCTTGATATGCTTTGAAAATCATAAAAATTGTGGTTGAAAGCTGGTTTTATATACTGTAATTTTCGTGTAGGAGGTTAGAAATTTATAGCCGTTATACTGTCAAAAAAATATCGAAATTATTCTAAAATATCATGAAATATTTTAGATGCATGAAATGGATAGTTTGTGAATTTTGGAAATTATTTTCATAAATTTTCCACAAATGGGAAATTATGAGAAAAATGCTAAATTAAATATTCATGTTAAAGATTTTTATTTAAAGTGAGAATAAAATATATTCTTTATACTATTAAATATTCAAAAAGAATATTTATGAGAATTCTCACTAGATACATGAATATTTATCGACTATTTTCACTGTATTTGGAGGTATGAAATAAATACCTTTTTGGAATATTTATTTGAATAAATGATTAAAGTTATAAAATTCCTTAAAGGTATTTTCTATGGAAACATAGAGATATGTGCAAAGATGTTTTACAGTGAAATAGCATATTTATTTTAAAAAAATTAATTATTATTATCACTGTGTGAATATTTTATAAGCTATTTTCACTGTATCAATTATTATATAATTTTATACCTTTATGGAATTAAATAATGATCTTATTTATCTTATAAACTCCATAAAGGTGATAAGATGATGAATAAAATGTTTTGAGATGATTTTGGAGGGAAAAATGTGAAAATGATGAAAATTCATGAAAAGAGGAAGTATATGAAATTGTGAGCCTTATAGATAAACATGAAATATTTTCAAATTAATTTTGAATAAAATCTATAAAGGCTATGATACAAATTTTATACTGTTTTGAGACTTAGGTCTCAATTTCATGCTTACTGATTATTGTTACTATCACGTGGCTGATTGACCTGCCAAGTCATCAGTAGTCTCGGAGTCACCTGGTAAGTGTACTCCAAGGACGCCCTATAAACTATGGCCATAGATCTTACTGTATACTATTATTGTGTCCCTTAGGGGATGATGATAGCATCATATGATTTAGCGTGATGCCTAGTTTCAACCCACTGATACTATTTACTGAAATGGATTTTACTGAATACTGTTTTCTAAACTGTACTGTACTGAGAATACTGTTTACTGAACTGTATCATACTGATTACTGTATCGTACTGATTACTGTTTACTGAACTGTACTTAGAATCACTATTTATTGGAAAAGGATATTATGAAAATTATTTCTAATATAGAAATAATTACTGAACTGTTTATCCAACGATTTTGGATATTTACAAACTACTGTACTGAAAGTGACTGAATTACTGTTTCTACAGTTTTATATCTACAGTTCACTGTACTGTCACGTGTTTTGGAAATTGTTACTGAAGAGATAAAATAAAATGGTTTATACCATTTTTATATTATGAGAAAATGAGAATTAAATTGCTTTTTAAGGGAAAAATTTATTTATTACTCCTTATAGTCGCTCTGAGTTTTCGGGACAAGACATGTATTTCAAAATACCTTCCATGCTCCATCTGAATTTTCCCGCCGACTATAGTATCCTTCCTTACTATGCTTAGCACATTGTTAGGAAAATATACATTTTACGGCATTTAGATTTCATTATATCAAGCAGCATACGACTCCTTTACTGAGCACGTTTCGCTCACCCCTTTATTTTCCAACTCCCCAGATTTATTGCAAGGATTAATTGAGATCTTCCTCAGATAAATGTAGCTGCGAGTAAGCACACTTGGGCAAAGTGAGTTAAATTTTAAGGTACGGTCACTTCTCTTATATATTCAGACACATGTATACAATACTACTTTATTGTAAAATAAAAACAAGGGATGTAAAGTGTAAGGAATATTGAAAAACTTTCATATTCCAAATTTATTAAATAAATAAATGTTTATCATTTATTCTGTTACTGTTCAAGTGTTAAAGGCATCACAGACAGCCCAACCATAAATTATGCATAAAATATGTTAATTACTGTATTATGGACTGTTACACGTAAAAACCTTGTAATCATGCTCCAAAATTTCGGATTCTAGTACCAATTACTCTTTATTAGCTTTAAATTGCCGTATATATTTTGAAATGACAAAAACTTAAGTAAGATTTAATGTTATAATTAATATTGTAAATATGCCTTATCACACATGATTTTCTCAATCCATTTTCAAGTGATCATATCAAACATTAAGACTATGATTTAATTACATATTCTTATTGGTCTTAATACTTCATAAAATGTTTTGAATATTTTAGAAAATCACTTGATGAATTTTTGAACCATGTTTTCATCAGAGAAAGTCAAGAAAAACTCCCACAAAAATGCCAAAATGTTTTGGGTTGAATTAGGATCAAAGACCACATCATTTCTAACCCAAAAAGTGCAGGAAATAGCTTTCTGGAGGCATAGGATCGATCCCCTAAGGGAAGGGATCGATCCCTTCAAGGCAGAATGATCATCAAGCCCAGAATAAGCAATCTAGGAGCTTGGGATCGATCCCCTATGGAAAGGGATCGATCCCTTTGCCCAAAAATAGCCTATAACGGTTAGTTTTTGTGAGACAACGGTCATATTCAAGTTTTGGCTCTACCCAACGGCTAGAATACATCCAAGGGACTATAAATAGAGGCTTAGAAGCTAAAGAAAGAAGAGGAACTGCTCAAAAATTCTATTCATCATCTTCTTCATTTTCCTCAAGCCTCAACAACAAATCAAGAGCTACAAAGTCTTCATCATCCATCATTCTCATATTCTTTGTATAGAATAGCACAAATCTTGTATAGGCTTTTTCCTTGTGCTTAAACATTGTAATCACTTGCCTTTATAGAGGCCCTTCTTTGATTACACAATTTGTAAACATACTCATTCCTTGTAAAAGGGGAGGTTTCTCTTTAGCCTAAGAAAAAGAGGGAGGTTTCTCTTTAGCCTTAGAAAAAGAGAGAGGTTTCTCTTTAGCCTTAGAAAAAGAGAGAAGTTTCTCTTTAGCCTAGAAAAAGAGAGAGGTTTCTCTTGAGCCTTGAAAAAGAGGGATTGTAACCTCTATAAATCACTTGCGTAAATTTCTCTATCCTTACTCTCTTTACTTATTTGCAATTATATTTGTGTTTATTGTATTGAATTTATATTGCATATTTGAGTAGCCTAGAGAACTTAGAAAACTTTAATATAGGCTAGAGAATTTAGAAGAATCGAAAAATGAGCTTAAGGTTAGTTAAAAATCGATTCACCCCCTCTCTCGGTATAGCCTATAGAGCCAACAATTGGTATCAGAGCTTGGGCTCGAGATTGATTTAGACTAACCTCTATAGAGCAAAACGATCTTAAATGGCTCACTTGAATGTAGGCACACCCCTAGGAGAAGAGGGACACTCGTTAGTTAGACCTCAACTCTTCAATGGTGAGAATTACTCCTATTGGAAAATTAGTGTAGACACCCTATTTTGTCCGGGATCTTAACTTATAAAAAATAATTAATTGGATTGGGTAACATTGTATTTTAAATAATTTAACAATTTAAATTAGGATTTTTAGATTTGGAATTTATATTAATTAGGAAATTAAAATTAAAATAGGATTTAGGAATAACAAAAAAAGAAAAAAAAGAGAAAGGATGAGAAAAGAAAATAAAATTAATTTTAGAATAGGATAATTATATGGATTTTGATAGAGTTAGATTAGGATTAACATAAGAATTAAATAGATAAAATATTAAAAGTAGGAGATAATTATTAGAATAAGTATAGTTGTATTAGGACTCTAACAGATTTGTGGCTATAAAAAGGTATCAAGGCTCATGATTTAGGGGACAGACAACAAATACACAATCAAACACTCAACCTTGACAGAAAAAACCCGAGCCTTTCACCAAGCATTTGATCACCATAGTCATCATCATCCATCGCTTCTGTCTTCATCACCAGCACGCCATCACCGCCTTTGCCATTCCTTTCAATTTCTGTTACAACAATTTTGTCCACTACTGCATCACTGCTCCATTGCCGTTTGCTTCTTGGGCTTGTCCGAATTACAGCCTCTTCCTTGCTGCAGCATCGCTGGTCTTCTCTGCTGCCTGTGCTTGCCGCTGCACATTATCATTACTTCATCGAACCAGCCTGCATCATCATCTTTGTATCACTCCAAGTTGCACCGCCACTGCCTGTCAATATAGGCACTCCGTAAGTGCTCAGGTTGCTGTCCAGGTATGATTCTTTTACTTTTAATAACTAGTTGAAATATTAGTCTAATAATAAATAGGATTTCTTTGATTGATTAATTGACTAATAAGGTGATTTAATTAAATAACTTGATTTGATAATAATTAGATAAATAAGTCGATACTTTCATGATTTAATAATCAAGTAATGTAATGAATTAATAATTTGATAATTAACCACACTTGATGATTTGGGTAACGTATATCTTAGGTAATAGTAATTTGCATGTTGATTGAATATTCTTATGTACGAATTTGTGTGATAAATAATTTGGAAATTTGTTTTACATGGTATGTATGTTTGTATAAGTTGTATAATTAGTTTAAAATATTTATTCTTTATTAAGATATGGTTTTTTCATGATTAATCATTAAATTTGTAGTTTTCAATATAGTTTGCATGAATAGTAGGATGTATGACTAAAATTTGACTTAAAACATTAAGAGTAGAATTTAGGGAAATATAAACTTTTAGGAAAATATTATAAGAAAAATTTTAAGGGTTAAAAACAATAAATAATAAATAGATAATGAATCATAAAATTTAGAGATAAATTGAGATTATTCCGATGATGGAATTCTGAGGTGTCACGAATGGTTGACATTTCAGATTTTCTAGGTGAGGATGTTTTCCATGAGTTTTGCCAGAATGATGGAAAATTCATGGAAGATGTTCAATATTAAAATATATATGTAAAATATTTAATTATTATAAAATTATAACTACTTAATAAAATAAAAAATTATTCCGATGATGGAATTCCGAGTGTCACGAATGGCTGCCATTTCGGAAATTCCTAAGTGAGGATATTTGCCTTAAATTTTGCCAGCATGATGGAAGATTTAAGGTAAGTGTTCAATATTAATAATCGATATTTATTTCTAAAAAAACATAAATATATATTAATAATCAATCTCTATTAAAAATAAAATAAACATAAATATTAATAAGAAATTAGGGAATAATGATTAAAAAAATGAATGAAATGAAAATATAATAATAATAATAAATTGAGAATAAGTGGAGGTTATCCCGATGATGGAATTATAAGGTGTCATAAATGGCTGACATTTTAAAATTCCTAGGTGAGATGTTTTCTTTAAATTTCGCCAGCATGATGGAAGATTTAAAGAAAACTTTCAAGAAGAATAATCGACATTTATTTTCAAAAGATAAATAATATTAAAATAAAGATAAAAAATAAAATAAAAAATAAAGGAGAATTAAAAAGGAAAAGAAGATAAAAATAAGAATAAAAGATGGAAAATAAAATTAAGATATTTCATAAACGATTTAACAAATCCGACGACGGAGCCTCTCTGAGAAAGACGAATGTGATTTTTTGGATACTCTTGAGGTGAGGATGAAATTTAAGAAATTCCGCCAGCATGATGGAGAGTTTCTTAGAAATTGTCTAATATTTAAATATTTGAATTTAATAAAAACAAAGACCATTTAATTAAAAATTATTAAAGATATCACAAAATTAGTTGGTACCATTTTAGGATGGGCGTTGTGGGGGTGCTAATCCTTCCCCACACGTAACCGTACTTCCGATCCCTAGATTCTTTGAACATAGACCATGTCTTATCTTTAGACAAGAATAGGTGACCAATCACACCTCAGGTTTGAATGGTTGGTGGCGACTCCTAGGATTTTAAAGTCTAGCGGTTAGGTTCACGGACCTAGACGTTATGATATGCATATGATGCAAACAAATAATATATGATGCAAATGAATTTTTTATTTTAAATTTCCTTATTTATTTATTTATATTTCTTTGTTTTTTTAAAAAACTTATTCATTTTCTTTTTTTATAAAATTTATTATTATTGAAAAATCATACTAAATATTTCAATACTTTTGGCAACATTTAGCAGGATTACTCTCACCTAGGGATCAACTAAGAATCATTACTTGTGACTTCCGTAGCATCCCATCATCGGAAATTATTTTAATTTAAATTTTATTATTTATTTTCTTTTTTATTTTCTTTTTAGAAAAATTATTTTTTATTTTTAACGAAAAATTAAATTATTGAAAAATCATACTAAATATTCCAATACTTTTGGCAACATTTAGTACGACTCCTCTCACTTAGGGATCAGCTAGGAATCACTACTTGTGACTTCCGTAACATTCCATCATCGGATTTTTATTTAATTGAATTTAATTTTCTTTCATTTTTCTTTATTTTTAAATAAGCTTTCTAATCAATAATAATAATAATAAATACAAGTAAAAGAAAATTTTTCAATTTCTTATTTTACAACATGCATTAATAATAATAATAATAATAATAAATACAAGTAAAAGAAAATTTTTCAATTTCTTATTTTACAACATGCATTAATAATAATAATAATAATAATAATAATAATAATAATAATAATAATAATAATAATAATAATAAAAGCAACAACACCAACAACAACAACAATAAGAATAATAATAATAATAATAATAATAATAATAATAATAATAATAATAATAATTTTCTTCTTTTTTTTCTTTTTTTTTTTTAATTTTTAAAATTTTTTTTATTTTTTTAATCTTAATTTCCTAATTAAAAATTTTCCTTTAACAAAACAAATAAATAAATAAATAAGCAAATAAAAAAACAACAAAAAAAAACATACCAAAAACGGAATTGGGCTTGGACCCAAAGGAAGCCCTCAAAAGAGTCCAAAGGCAGGCCCAAATAGCAAGGCCCAAGCTGCTGGTCGGGTTGGTGGGCTGGAGCAGAGCGGGTCGGTGCGCGGGTCGGACGCGACCGGGTCGGGTCGACACGAGGGGCGACGCGCGGATCCTACTCTGCGGGTCGGGTGCGCGGATCCCGGGTCGGATCCGGGTCGAGCACGCGGGTTGCCAAAATTTTTTTATAAAAGCTATCCTTTTTTTTTCTAATTCATTTTCACTCTTTTCTACCAAAAAAAACTTCAGAGCTTCCCAAAGCTCTCGGCCGGGGCGATTTTCGGCCGCCGCCTACGCCACCGCCGGCCGCCGTCGACCGTCGTCTCCGGTGGCCAAATGAAAAAAGCTTGCCCTTTTTCGATCCCTCTCCACCTCCTGTTTTCGTTTCCGGCCTCCTTTTCCTTCAAAAACGCCTCTAACCCAACAGATCTGACTTCACCGAAGTCATTCCCTCCCTTTTTTTGTTTCATTTTTTTTTATGGTTTCGAATGTTTAGATCTGCTAGTTTTTGTTGTTGTTTGTCTCTTTTTTGCAATTGATAGGGGTTTAGGTGTTAGATCTAGGGTTCCTAAGGGTCTCGGGTTTGGGGTTTTCGGTGTAGGGGCTGTGTTAGGGGCTGTGATGGTTTAGGGGTTTCGGTGGTGGTGGTAAGGGTTGAAGGTGATGCTAGTTCGGACCTTTGTTGGGTTTTGGGGTCTCGGGTGGTGAGGATGATGTTGGGGGCTCTAGTAGTGACTGACTTGGCTACCATAGGGCTCGAGTTGTAGAGGAAGGGGTGATGATGGCAGTAGCTTGTGAGTGTTTCGGTGGTGAGGATGGTGATGGTGAGCAATGGCGATGGTGATGGTGGTCAAAAAATGGTCCTCCCCCCGTCCCTTGGCAGTGACCAAAAGGTCGATTTTTGTAGAAGGGATTCGGGTTTCTGTTGGTAATGGGTGGGTTGGCAGAGTAGGTGGCTGAGGGTCAGCCTGGGAGAGGCCATGGCAGGGATGGGTGACAAGAATTGGTGCCGTGCACGGCACCAGTTCTTTCTCCCCTCTTTTTTTTTCTTTTTGACTTTACTTTTACTTTTTTTTAATTGAATATTAATTAAATTTAAATTTATAAAAATCAAATTGAAAATAGAAATAAATAAAAAGGCAAAAATAAAAATAAAAATAAAAATAGAGATATTTAAACTTTCAAAATGATTAAGTCTGGACAAAATTAGGTGTCTACAGTTGCCCCTCTTTGCTCATTGCTGAGGATCAGGAATAGAGCAAAGACAATAGACAACAATTTTGTCCAACTTAAGACCTAATCCTTTTTTTTTAATGCGCTCCTCTTGCAGCAGAGGCGATGAAATTTTAAAATCCTTCCTGAAATGTGCTCCTCTTGCAATAGAGGCCATGAAACTTTAAATTCCTTCTTGGAATGTGCTCCTCTTGCAGCAGAGGCAATGAAACTTAAAATTGAAAGATTTCACATTCAAAGATCTAAGATTCGGAGATTCACATCCGAAATTTTGATTTGGAGATTCACATCCGAAATTTTGATTTGGAGATTCACATCTGAATTTTGATTTTGAATTCAGAGATTCACACCTGAAATTTGATTTGGAGATTCACATCCAAAATTTTGACTTTGATTTGGAGATTCACATCCAGAACGTTTGACTTAGAGATTCACATCCAATATTTTAACTTTGATTTGGAGATTCACATCCAAATCGAATTTCCCTATCTTAAAATTCCTTATCTTGATTTTTCTTCAATTTCGTCTTTAAACCTTATGTTTAATCTCATTTCAAATTTAATCTCGAACCTCCTCTTTCAAATATAGCCTTGAACTTTCTTCTTCTCCCTTTTTTTTTTCAACCTCCTTTTTCCTTTTTTTTTTCCAACCTCATATTCTAATCTTGCATTTTCTTGACCAGGATACATTCAGGCACTCAATTGGAGGATTTGCATTGAAAATTCCAAACGTAAACTTCAATATAGAGATTCGGATCTTAAATTCAGAGATTCTTAATTGAAATTTTGAGTTGGAGTTTCACATTCAAATATCCATTTTAGAGATTCGCATCCGAAATTTCAGAGATTCTCACCTGAAATTTTGAGTTAGAGTTTCACATCCAAGTATTTGATTCGCATACGAAAATTTGACTTAGAGATTCACACCTGAAATTTGATTTGGAGATTCACACCCAAAAATTTGATTCGGAGATTCACATCCGGAAATTTCAACTTGGTTTCGAAGATTCGCGTCCGGAAAGTTTGACTTAGAATTTGATTTGGAGATTCACATCCAGAAAGTTTGACTTGGAGATTCGCATCCAATATCTTAATTCGGAATTCAGAGATTCACATCTGAAATTTTTGATTTGGAGATTCACATCCAAAATTTTAACTCGGAGATTCACATCCGAAGATTTAACTTGGAATTCAGAGATTCACACCTGAAATGTTTGATTTGGAGATTCACATCCGGATATTTGATTCGGAGATTCACACCCGAAATTTTCTGAATTGGAGATTCACATCCAAATATTCAGCTTCTTGCTTAAAATTTTCTGAATCGGAGATTCACATCCAAAGATTTAGTTTCTTGATGCATCATCCTTTTAAAACTTTTTACTTTAAAAATCTTATCATCTTATCCTAAAATTTTCAGAATCCTGCTTCCTTCCTTTGTCTTGTGTTTTGCCCCTTCTTTGATCGAAAATGTACAAATTTTGTTCCTTAAAGGTGAAATTTTCATTTGTTTTTTTTTTTGAATGTATGTGATTGATGCAATGCAAATGTCGAGAAATAAGAAAAGAGAAAAGGAAAAGAGAAAGAAAAAGATAAGGAAAAAAATCAAAAGTTACAGTAATAAAGTTCACAAGACCACCATCCTCACCTCTTTTGAATCTTTTCAAAACATAAGCTTCCGTACATCCACTAATTCCACGAAACATCATTAATTCTTGGTTATTCTTCACCATTTGATCATACATTCATATTTCTTCGGTACACTTACAAGCCTTCCCATGATTCTCATCTTTTCCTTCTTTGCCCCAAATCATTTTCGACTTTCCTCTTTTGTAATGCATCGGGCTTTCACAAATATTGTCAATTATTTATTTATCATCATTTCAATTTCATAACAGATGTAATGCCATCACATTTCTTTCAATAATCATGAGTATGCAGATTGGTTGAAAGTTGAAGGGGAGACATTTATGATGAAGTAAACAAGAACATATTTAACCAAGAATAATAGGTAATTTCTAGAGGTCAAGGGAAGGTAACAATACCTAAACAATGAATATTCAATCAATCTTGATAAACTAATCTAAGATTTTTCCCAAAATTCCATTTGATTGACATTCTAATCATTTTGGTTCCATCAATGCTTTGCCCCCCACTTCATGAAATCATCGAATAGTACTGGTTTCCCTTATAAAAGACTATCTTCTCAAGATTTTAGCCAAATCCTCCATTCTTCTTTTGACTCAAATCGCCCTTTCGAGTTTTCAACTGGAGCCCCTTCTCATTCTCCTTCTTTTCTTTCTTTTTTTTTATTTTTTTATTTTAGCCCTTCTTTTTTTATTATTTTTCTTTTTTCTTTTCATTTTTTTCATCATTTTCCTTTTTACATTTTCATTCATTTTTTTTTCAAGGACCATATTTATTCATAATCAACCCACTTGCCAAGCTCCAAATCATGAACTTGTAACACGTCTAGGCTAAATATATGATTCCTTAACTCAAGCATTCAAATTTGATCAAAATGGACTTTTAAGGTATGTAATGTAGGCCAGGTTTTAAGGTTTTGAAAAAATGGATAATAAGGCCCAAAATACGTATTTCAAGGGTTCCAAGCCATAGGATCATTTTCCATCATCTTAAGAACTTTAGCATTCTACCCCATTCTTTGTTTATTCTTCTTTGGTTTCTTATTTCTCTTTTCATTCTTTTCCGTTCATCTCTTTTTCTTTTGATTCACTCTTTTCATCATTTCCCCTTTTTTTTTTGAGGAATTCCTGCATGAAGATATCTTTTTCTTTATCTTGCCCCTAGATTTCTAATGACTTGAAAATTTTTCGTGAGCAAATCTTACTTCATTTTTCTCAATTTTGCCCCCCAATGTGGAGGGTGATCCTTGGCAGGTTTCTTTAAAAAAACATAGATAACTATGAAGCTCAAAAGGGATAACAATGGATAATTTTTCTCATATGTGAAGGGTAAACCAAAGATGGCCATTTCTCATTTAAAACGTAAATACTCTTATCAAAGAATTATTTATTGAGCCATCACAACCTTATGAAAAATATGCTTTCCTTGTGTACACTACATCGACTGATTTCAACATTCCTATCGATCATGGGGGACAAAATTGTCAATACAAATAGAATTTTAAAGTTTTATCCCAGATTATTGTCATAATCAACTTCATATTCATTATTTAACAACAAAATTGGGCAAAGAATGGAAATTAATCGTTTAGAAGCCAAGAGAAGGAGAAAAAGGTAAAATATAGGTGAATGCACAAAAAATATAAGACTTCGAAGGGGAGAGAAAATGTAATGAAAATGCATCGATTACTCTGTTGAAATGACAAAAAATAAATGAAAGTCAATACACAAAAAGCGCTTTTCAGTTTATGAGCACTACAAAAAGAACAGCTTTATACCATCATGAATGACTAGCCAAAAAGTCTTCTTTTGCAATCATACTGTAGCATGGTTAACCCGTTCCTTCTTTTGTCCCAAAATCCAACAAACCAGATCTAATCAAACTTTGCACCTTGTGCTTGAAAGCAGGGCAACTTTCTATCGAATGACCCATATTTCCACTATGATAGTCACATCGAGCATTTGGGTCATACCATTCTGGATATGGAGGTTCCAAAGGCTTTAATTGAACTGGGGTAACAAGTTGGTTCTCAAGAAGGTATTGAAATACTTCAGTGTAGGACCAAGGAATCGGATCGATGTCGATCCTCCTCCGTTTGTTTCGAGATCCTCTGTGGTTACTTTGGGTAGGCATAGGTGTTTGGAGACCTATTTGCCAACTAGATTGGGGGATTAGCTGACGGGTATTCAGGCTTGGAGAGATATGATTTATGGTGGGGTAATGGGTTTGGTACATTGGATAAGGATAATATGGAGCAAAGTCTCCCACATGTTGCCCCTCATAATTCATAGCATGAACATCTCCTCCATTCCCCGATGTATCACCTTTTCTTGCATTCATGGCATCGTCTCCTACAAGCTTGCCACTCTTGATTGCATTATCTATTATTTCACCAGAGATCACCATATCCGCAAAATTCTTTGTAGCATTTCCAACCATCATTTCATAAAATGGTGCTGGGAGTGTGTTGACAAACAAGATGGTGGTTTCTTTCTCTGTGAGGGGTGGTTGAACTTGGGCAGCTACATCCCTCCACCTTTGAGCATATTCTCTAAAGCTCTCTTCATGTTTCTTCATCATGCCCTGTAAGGATAAGCGATCTGGTGTCAAATCTTCAATGTGCTTGTATTGAGCAATGAATGCCCGAGCCAATTCTTTCCATGAGCAGATATGGGCTCGATCTAGTTGGGTGTACCACCTGGCAGCTGATCCGGTTAGACTGTCTTGAAAAATATGCACCAATAATTCATCATTTTGAGCATAAGCAGCCATTTTCTAACAGTACATCTTGATATGAGTTGTCGGGCATTTGGTCCCATCATACTTTTCAAAATCTGGAACTTTGAACTTTGGTGGGATAACTACACCCGGTACCAAACAGAGCTCGCTCGCCTCCAGAGAACCATATGAATCCATCCCTTCGATAGCTCGTAACCTTTCTTCAAGGAGATCTAACTTTGTTTGAGGCTCTAAATTCTCTTTCATTGTTGATACACCCATCTTCAATTTCTCCTGTTCTCTAGAATTATCCGAATCATGGACATAGATTGGGTCTGATGGGTTTCTCCTGGGGTTTGGAATGTCGTGCCTCGAAAATGGCATATGCTGTGAAGTATGGACTTGAGTAGTTACTCCCTGTGCTGGTTCCTTTCCTTTACTCATTTTGGTCATCATCTCCATCATTGCAGCCAATTGCCCCTTCATCTCTTCTTGCGCCTTTTCTATTTTCTCCATTCGGCTAGCCTATCCTTCTTCCATGGTCTAAGCTTGTAAGAGTCCTGAACTGCTTTGTAATCTTTGATGGTCGAGAGGCCTTGAACCTTATTACCACAATTTTTAATTAGAAATCCATATCATTATCTATCTTTCTCTAAAAAAACTCTTATACATTTTGTTAGCTTTAAATTGCAATATATATTTTGAAATGACAAAAACTTAAGTAAGCTTTAATGTCTTAATTCACATTGTAAATTTGCTCATCACACATGATTTTCTCAATTCACTTTCAAGTGATCATATCAAACTTAAGACCATGATTTAATTACATACTCTTATTGGTCTTAATACCTTGTAATGTCTTGAATATTTTAGAAAATCACTTGATGAATGTTTGGACAATATTTTCATTTGAGAAAGTCAAGAAAAACTCCCTTAAAACTTATAAATGGTTTGGGTTGAAGGTCATATCATTTCTAACCCAAAAGTGCAGGAAAAATGCCCTCTGGAAGAAAAGGATCGATCCCCACTGTAGCAGGATCGATCCCCTTTTGGCAGAAAGTCTTCCCAAGGTCCCTGAAGCCCAGAATTAAGATTCTGGACAAAAGGGATCGATCCCCACTGTAGCAGGATCGATCCCTTTGCACCAGAAAGCCCCCAACGGCTCTTTTCTGTGAGACACAACGGCTACTTTCTGTTTTGGCTCCAACCAACGTCCACAAACCATCCAAGGGACTATAAATAGAGGCTTAGAAGCTAAAGGAAGCAAGAGGAACAACCAAGCAACATCTTTCATCATTTTATTCATCTTCCTCAAGCCTCAACATCAATTCAAGAGATAAAGAGTCTTCATCTTCTATCACTCATCTATTTCTTGTATTGCTTAGCACAAACTTTGTATAGGCTTTTCATTGTGCTCAATTTCTGTAATCATTTGCCTACTTAGAGGTCTTCCTTGATTACACAACTTGTTATCCAATTCAATCCTTGTAAAAAGGGGAGGTTTCTCTTGAGCCTTAGAAAAAGAGGGAGAAGAGGTTTCTCTTGAGCCTAGAAAAAGAGAGAGGTTTCTCTTAAGCCTGTAAAAAGAGGGATTGTAAAGACAAATTCAAGTATAGTGAATTTGGGAAAATCCTTGGGAGCGTCTCAAGGTAGAGGACGTAGGCAAGGTAGCCGAACCTCTATAAATCACTTGTGTAAATCTCTCTTTCCCTACTCTCTTTACTTGCAATTATATTGTGCTTATTGAATTGAATTTATATTGTATAATTGCCTAGCTTAGAGAACTTAGAAAACACTCAAATAGGCTAGAGAATTTAGAGAAACCGAAAAACGGGCATAAGGTTAGCTAAGAACCGATTCACCCCCCCTCTCGGTATAGCCTATAGAGCCAACAATTGGTATCAGAGCTTGGACTCGAGATTGAATTAGATTAACCTCTATCGAGCAAAACGATCTTAAATGGCTCACTTGAATGTAGGCACACCTCTAGGAGAAGAGGGACAATCGTTAGTTAGACCTCCACTCTTCAATGGAGAAAATTACTCTTATTGGAAAACAAGAATGATGTTATTTGTACAATCCAATGACTATGAAGTGTGGAGAATTATAGTGAATGGTCCTAGAATTCCCATGAAGAAAGTAGATGGAAAAGATGTCCCTAAGCTAGAGGATGAGTGGGACACAAATGACATGAGAGTGGCACAATTGAATGCCAAGGCTATGCACACTCTCTTTTGTGCATTAGGTCCCAATGAATATAATAGAGTGTCCCTATGTGAAAATGCTAAGCAAATATGGGACAAATTAGCCATCACACATGAGGGGACCAATCAAGTTAGAGAAACCAAAGTAGGAATGCTCACACATGATTATGAGCTATTTAGGATGAAAGAAAATGAGTCCATTAGCGAAATGTTCACTAGATTTAATGATATAATTAATGGACTTAAGGCATTAGGCAAGAGCTATTCCAATGTAGAAATGGTCAAGAAAATCTTGAATAGCTTGCCAAAATCTTGGGAGGCAAAGGTGACTGCTATAGAAGAATCTAAGGATCCTAACACCTTGTCCCTAGATGAACTTATGGGCTCCCTACTTACATATGAAATGAAAATGAAAAGAAATGAAGTGCCTTCAAAGAAAGTAGGGGTAGCACTTAAGTCCTCCACTCATGAGGTCATTGAAGATGATAGTGATGAGAGTGGAAATGAGGAAGAAAAAGAAATGGCAATGTTTGCCAAAAGATTTAATAGATTTATGAGAATGAAAGAAAGAGAGAGTAATAGGAGACATCAAAGGGGAGAGTCAAGTAGAAGAGAAAAGGACCCCTTAGTATGTTATGAGTACAATGAACCAGGCCATACTAAGTTAGATTGCCCCTTACTTAGGAAGGAAAAGGATAGGAAGCCTAGGAAGAAAGCATTTGTGGCTGCATGGAGCGATAGTGATAGCTCCGATGATGAAAATGTAAATGAAGAGGTAGCCTACTCATGCTTTATGGCCATTAGTGATGATGAGGCTAGTTGTAGTTCTAGTGAAGATAATGATTATACATTTAGTGAACTACAAAATGCCTTTAATGATTTAGCAAATGAATTTCAATGCATGAATTCTAAATATAAGAAAATCATTGCTAAATTAAAAATAGAAAATGAAGCCTTGACAAGTGCTAAGATAGAATTTGAAAAGAAGCTAGAAGAGGCCAACTTAGAGATAAATGAGTTAAATGAAAAAAACACAAATTTGCATAACTCATTTTCTAGGTTTTATATGGGTCAACAAAAGCTAGATCATATGTTAGAGACCCAAAGAGCTTTCTTTGATAAAGATGGGTTAGGTTATAATGCAATACAAAAAGAAACTCATCTAAAGAATTTCCTTGTGAGCAAAAATACTATGCATGATTTATCTCTTACATGCTCACTATGCAATAGAATAGGACACTCTTCACAAGCATGCACATATAGGAAAACCACATTTAGAGGAAGAGTAGTTAAGAAAATATGGGTGCCAAAGCATGCTGTAAATAATGATGATTTGTGCTTGAAATGGATCCCAAAAGGATCAAAAATTATTTGCACTAACTTTCATGGACCCAAGAAAATTTGGGTACCAAAGCATGCTTGAATTTGTTTGTTGTAGGAGTGTTAGAGCATGGAGATACAAGAAACAATGAAGTTTGAATGCTCTACACACCTCTATGGAGATTGCTTGTGCCAATGAGAAAAAGGAAAAGCTTGAGGATCCATCACAACAATTCTTCAAAAGAATGGCACAAGGTGGACTCAACAATTCAAGGCAAAGCATACTCAAGCAAAGGAGTTTCGTAAGCTTAATTCTTTACTCCTTAAAACTTTTATTTGATTATTTGTGCATAGATGAGAAATGTGGTTGATAATCTTTGTGAGTTGAATGATTGATCAAAAGGCATGAAAAATGATTGTTGATTGGTTGATGGATGATTCATGAGGCATTGGATTATTGAATGAAAAGCATGATTTATGATTATTATTGGATTTCTGTAGTTTGAGCAAGTTTTCTATGTGTTAATAATGTATTTACCTGCCTCAAATTGCGAAATATGTCATATATGCAAAATGCTATGTCATGTGCATTAATGAAGAACTTGTATGTTGACAATCATGGCATGTTGTTCACAAGATGTATGTTTTAATGTTATATATGCTCAAAATCTATGTGAACAAGTTTGTTTTGACATATTTATGTAATTCAATGCATTGGTTTGGTCAAAATATGCATAACTCTCAAAATGACCTCCTTTGAGGCCAAAAATGCATTTTATTGTGAAAATGCTTCCAAAATTGCAAAATCTTTTGTTAAATGGTTTTTCATTCATGTTTTTCATTCATACAAGTCCAAAATCATGTTTTACAAATGTGTAAACCTTTACTTGGACTTAAAACACTCAAAAACGAAGTTTTGGTACCTCACAAGTCCAATTTTCTGTCAAAACAACTGCAGAATCTGCAGGAACATATGAGGGATCGATCCCCACTGTAGCAGGATCGATCCCCCCAGGCCAGAAAAGGCACTCCTGCATGTTTTCAACTGAAATTGAGAAGAACTTTTCACTGTTTTGATATTTTCTCTCTTCTCAACTTAAAATTCATTGTTTTAACTTCTTTTTGATGATATTTAATGTATGAAAATTCATTTTTCATTGATATCATGCCTCAAATCCATCAATTAATATCATTTCCAACAATTGGTATCACTTTCAACAATCAATATCATTGTCATTAAACTCACAAGTGCAAAATCATTTTTCTTGTTGAAAATAGTAATGAATTGCATAAATCTTGAAATAATCTTGAAACATACTTTCAATGAATGCTTAAACATAATTTTGAGATTTATTTCAATGATTTGTGTATATTTGAGAATTTGATGAACTCATGCATAATGAATATTCTTCATTCTTTTTGTTCATCTTAGTCAAGCATGCTTAGAGAATTTTATCTTATAGCTTGACTCTCATATTCCCATTGAGCATCATGATATAATTCTTAGTGGAAGTTGAATGGTTAAGGTCATATACTTTAATGATAAAATGATTGAAACTTGACCTTATGGATTGATTTTAAATATAAATTCAACAATTGGTAATGGTCATTGGCCTATAATTTGTGATGGTAAATGGATCCTATATGTCAAATGCATCATCCATGAACTTAAATTTCTCTTATGGCCAAATTATTAAAGAACTTGAGCTTTAATGACAACACCAACACTCAAAGACAAATGCAAACTTGAACAAACTTGATATCCATGCATTTATTATTTGAATCTTTCCTTGCTCATAATTAGTTAAGGACTTGAATTAGAAAATGAGTAGAGGATTATTATGCTTAAAACCATGGAAGAAATTATGTTTGCTTGAACATGATTTATGAGCTCATGCATATGATATGTCATCTAATTTAGCTCATAATCATGATGTATTGCCATGCACCTTAGTTGGACCTTAGAGAACAATTGATACACTTAGGTGCTTGCTTAACCTCTTACCAATTGGAACCTTCTTGTAAACTTACTTATCAACAATTGGTATCAAAATCATTTATAAACAATTGGTATAGGATCATAAGTCATGTTCTTTGCATGAATATTTCATACTCTTTATGAACAATTGACTTATTTGTTTGTGCTATGAGTCCCATGTACTAACATGTTTCTTGTTGGATGGAGCATATTCTTTTATCTCTTCTCACCTAGCCATGCTTTTAGGGGGAGCATATTTCTTATTTTTCCTTCTTTTTGCTATGACAAAAAGGGGGAGAGATACATAAAGGGAGAGATAGATATAGGGAGAGATATTAAGGGGGAGAGATAATGAGGGAAAATTCATTTTCAAACCCCATGCTTATATTAAGGGGGAGCTTATAAAATCCTGCTTTATTTGAGGGGGAGTATTTTATCAAAAATTTTCAAAGCAAATTTACATTAAGTTTTGTCATATCAAAAAGGGGGAGATTGTTAGCTTTAAATTGCAATATATATTTTGAAATGACAAAAACTTAAGTAAGCTTTAATGTCTTAATTCACATTGTAAATTTGCTCATCACACATGATTTTCTCAATTCACTTTCAAGTGATCATATCAAACTTAAGACCATGATTTAATTACATACTCTTATTGGTCTTAATACCTTGTAATGTCTTGAATATTTTAGAAAATCACTTGATGAATGTTTGGACAATATTTTCATTTGAGAAAGTCAAGAAAAACTCCCTTAAAACTTATAAATGGTTTGGGTTGAAGGTCATATCATTTCTAACCCAAAAGTGCAGGAAAAATGGCCCTCTGGAAGAAAAGGATCGATCCCCACTGTAGCAGGATCGATCCCCTTTTGGCAGAAAGTCTTCCCAAGGTCCCTGAAGCCCAGAATTAAGATTCTGGACAAAAGGGATCGATCCCCACTGTAGCAGGATCGATCCCTTTGCACCAGAAAGCCCCCAACGGCTCTTTTCTGTGAGACACAACGGCTACTTTCTGTTTTGGCTCCAACCAACGTCCACAAACCATCCAAGGGACTATAAATAGAGGCTTAGAAGCTAAAGGAAGCAAGAGGAACAACCAAGCAACATCTTTCATCATTTTATTCATCTTCCTCAAGCCTCAACATCAATTCAAGAGATAAAGAGTCTTCATCTTCTATCACTCATCTATTTCTTGTATTGCTTAGCACAAACTTTGTATAGGCTTTTCATTGTGCTCAATTTCTGTAATCATTTGCCTACTTAGAGGTCTTCCTTGATTACACAACTTGTTATCCAATTCAATCCTTGTAAAAAGGGGAGGTTTCTCTTGAGCCTTAGAAAAAGAGGGAGAAGAGGTTTCTCTTGAGCCTAGAAAAAGAGAGAGGTTTCTCTTAAGCCTGTAAAAAGAGGGATTGTAAAGACAAATTCAAGTATAGTGAATTTGGGAAAATCCTTGGGAGCGTCTCAAGGTAGAGGACGTAGGCAAGGTAGCCGAACCTCTATAAATCACTTGTGTAAATCTCTCTTTCCCTACTCTCTTTACTTGCAATTATATTGTGCTTATTGAATTGAATTTATATTGTATAATTGCCTAGCTTAGAGAACTTAGAAAACACTCAAATAGGCTAGAGAATTTAGAGAAACCGAAAAACGGGCATAAGGTTAGCTAAGAACCGATTCACCCCCCCTCTCGGTATAGCCTATAGAGCCAACACATTTTTTTCAAGAATGTTTTAAACAACCAAAAATTTTTTTTTTTTGAAAAATGAAGGGTATTGGCATATTTACTAAAGTATAACAAGCATGCAATGTGAATTTTATGAAAATCATGTTATTTGTATGTGTATGTAAATGATATGTATGACAGAATCTATGGAATGGAACAATTTTTCTTCTTCTTTTTCTCTTTTTTTTTTTTGTTAGTTTGTATAACTTTCTTGATTTTACATGTTAGGTGTTTAGGTCTCCACTTTAACCAAATCTTAGGGGGGAATAATTTTAATGAAAATAATCAATCACATGTACACAAATTTGATAAAAAAGAAAATTGAAAGAATAAACGAATTCAAAATTGTAAAAAAAAACTTAGTCTAGTTTCTCAAAGACTTTTCTGCAAAGTGTGATGCAACACTGTAAAATGCATTCCAGAATTCAAACTAAAATTTGCCTCTTATTTATCATATTCACTTATTAACTTAAGAGGTCAAGTCCGACACAAGTAAGAGAAGTTGAAGAGTAATCGTAAACCATATCGAAATTGTTTCAAAAACTCTCCCTCTTCTTTTTTCCTTTGTTTTTTTTTTTAATTTTCTATGAGAAAGAACATATTCTTTTTTTTTTGAAATGCTATGTAAAATATTTAAGACATGACACAATAACAAGGCATGATGAAGGACATGTTTATACAAAATGTATTTTATACACAATGCAATAGTAATGAAAATCAAATTTGGTTTTATTTCACCTAACTTTCATGATTCTAAAATACAAATGACATGACTATCAACATATATATACACAATGATGATGAAATGAATTAAAATGATACATGTCCCTAACATGTTTGAGAAAAACGAATATTTGTATTCACAATACCTAGACACTAATCTTATTATTCCTTAATCCAATCATGCAAGAAAGATGGAATTCCTAACTAAACCTGAGCATTCTTCTTCATTTTTCTAGAAATCATTTTTCTCTGATCACCAAACAAAAAATTTTTTCTTTTCTATTTTTTTTCTAAAAAATAAAATTCACATTCCCTATCAATTCTTTTTTCAAAAATTAACTTTATTTCATTTTATTCCAAATCAAACTATTTTTTTTTGAATTCTATTCCACACAAATTCAAGGGCAATTTTTTTTGTTAACATCTTTTTGTTCAAATTTTTTTTTATGAGATAATCAAGAAAAGGAAAAAATTTTGTTTTCTATTTTTATATTTTCATTAAAACTCCTATACAACCCAAAAATAAAAAATATTTTTCTTTATTTTTCTCTTGTCAACTTATTCTTTAAATTATTCAGAAAAGAAAAAAAGAAAAATCAATGAAAGATTTTGTTAACTCTATTTTACCTTTATTTAGAAAAAACGTCAGCTCTCTTCGTATTTTTTCATTTATTCCCATTTTTATGTCCATATTTTTGAAAGAAATCCCTCTTCTCTTTCTTTTTTTTTAAAGAAAAATTATTCCCATTATTTTGAAAGAAAAGTTTGTTTTATTATTTTTCTCACACTTTCTTTTTTCATTAAAACTTAGATTTCTTTCTTTTTATTCTACAAAATCTCTTTCCACAATTTTATTATTATTATTATTATTTTGAAAAATCCTTTTTTGAAAAATAAGAAAAATTTCTAAGACTTTAATTATGGACAATTCAAACCAAAATCCATAGTACCTTTATTATTGATACGAGAAATGGGGTCAAATAATGTTCCCTCTTATGTCCTAATTTCGGGATAATTTCTACTAAAATTGGGCATGGCTCTATCTAAGGCTCGGCTTCTTAAGGCCTTTTACATGCTGGGTTGGGATATGAAGATCTAAAGGTTCCCAAACTATACCTCACTGTCATCCACACTGGACTAGTAAGATTTGATTTGAGTGGGAGTATTTCGATTGCCATTGCGGAGGTGATTACCTCACGAGAGCAAAGGTTCTCTACTCCCTCCTAAGAAGGACTGAACCCGGGTATAGAGCTCATGTTATGCAGATGCAAGTGCAAGTGTGTGCATGAGGGAAGACACCAATCATTCATCACACTACGACTCTAATGCTATATGTCCAAACAATTTATTAATAACAATATATACAAATATAAAACATAAAATAAATAACATAGAATGCAAATACAAACAAAATTATTTCCAAAATCCAAGTGAATTAAGTTTAAATATCAATCAAGACTATTAAATTAAAACTTTGGATAACACATCATTAATGAATGGCTTGACCCTCAAAAAGCTTCCCCAGTGGAGTCGCCAAGCTATCGTAACGACTTCGCGCTCGACGATTTTGAAAAAAACGTTTTAAAAACAAATGGGAGTCGCCACCAATCTTTTTTTGTCTAGGTGTGATTGGTCACCTAAAATATTCATCTTTTCAACAAAATCTCAAAATTAATTAAGTTTTATTAAAAAGACAATTTTTGGTCTGCGAAAACAAAATCGGGTCCGGCAGTACGGTTACGCGTAGGGAAGGATTAGCACCCCCACGACGCCCGTTAAAAAACGGTATCATAATAATCATATGTTATCCTTTAATTTTAATAAAATGATCTTGAATTAATATTTAAAATTAATTCCTATTTTTATTCTGTTAGCTTTAAATTGCCATATATATTTTGAAATGACAAAAACTTAAGTAAGCTTTAATGTTTTAATTCATATTGTAAATTTGCCTTATCACACATGATTTTCTCAATCCATTTTCAAGTGATCATATCAAACTTAAGACCATGATTTATTGATACATTTTTATTGGTCTTAATTCTTTATAAATGTTTTGAATATTTTAGAAAATCACTTAATGAATTTTTGGACAATATTTTCATTTGAGAAAGTCAAGAAAAACTCCCTTAAAGCTTATAAATGTTTTGGGTTGAATTAGGATCAAAAGTCATATCATTTCTAACCCAAAAGTGCAGGAAAAATGCCCTCTGGAAGAAAAGGATCGATCCCCACTGTAGCAGGATCGATCCCCACTGTAGCAGGATCGATCCCCTTTTGGCAGAAAGTCTTCCCAAGGTCCCTGAAGCCCAGAATCAAGATTCTGGACAAAAGGGATCGATCCCCACTGTAGCAGGATCGATCCCTTTGCACCAGAAAGCCCCCAACGGCTAGTTTCTGTGAGACATAACGGCTAGTTTCTGTTTTGGCTCCAACCAACATCCACAAACCATCCAAGGGACTATAAATAGAAGCTTAGAAGCTAAAGGAAGGAAGAGGAACAACCAAGCAACATCTTTCATCATCTTATTCATCTTCCTCAAAGCCTCAACATCAATTCAAGAGATAAAGAGTCTACATCTTCTATCATTCATCTATTTCTTGTATTGCTTAGCACAAACTTTGTATAGGCTTTTCATTGTGCTTAATTTCTGTAATCATTTGCCTACTTAGAGGCTTCTCTTGATTACATTATTTGTAACCCACCATTCCTTGTAAAAGGGGAGGTTTCTCTTAAGCCTTGAAAAAGAGGGAGGTTACTCTTTAGCCTAAGAAAAAGAGAGAGGTTTCTCTTGAGCCTAGAAAAAGAGGGAGGTTACTCTTGAGCCTTGAAAAGAGGGATTGTAATAACAAATTCAAGATAGTGGATTTGGAGAAAATCCTTGGGAGCGTCTCAAGGTAGAGGACGTAGGCAAGGTTGCCGAACCTCTATAAATCGCTTGTGTAAATCTCTCTTTCCCTACTCTCTTTACTTGCAATTATATTGTGCTTATTGAATTGAGTTTATATTGCATGCTTGAGTAGCCTAGAGAACTTAGAAAATATTCAAATAGGCTAGAGAATTTAGAGAAATCGAAAAACGGGCTTAAGGCTAGCGAAGAACCGATTCACCCCCCCTCTCGGTATTGCCTATTAGAGCCAACAATTGGTATCAGAGCTTGGGCTCGAGATTGAATTAGACTAACCTCTATCGAGCAAAACGATCTTAAATGGCTCATTTGAATATAGGCACACCCCTAGGAGAAGAGGGACAATCATTAGTTAGACCTCCACTCTTTAATGGTGAGAACTATTCATATTGGAAAACTAGAATGATGCTATTTGTACAATCTAATGATTATGAAGTGTGGAGAATTATAGTGAATGGTCCTAGAATTCCTATGAAGAAAGTAGATGGAAAGGATGTCCCTAAGAGTGAGGATGAGTGGGACACAAATGACATGAGAGTGGCACAATTGAATGGCAAGGCCATGCACACTCTCTTTTGTGCATTAGGTCCCAATGAATATAATAGAGTGTCCCTATGTGAAAATGCTAAGCAAATATGGGACAAATTGGCCATCACACATGAAGGGACCAATCAAGTTAGGGAAACCAAAGTAGGAATGCTCACACATGATTATGAGCTATTTAGAATGAAAGAAAATGAGTCCATGAGTGAAATGTACACTAGGTTCAATAACATAATTAATGGACTTAAGGCATTAGGCAAAAGCTATTCCAATGTAGAAATGGTTAAGAAAATCTTGAATAGCTTGCCAAAATCTTGGGAGGCAAAGGTGACTGCTATAGAAGAATCTAAGGATCCTAACACCTTGTCTCTAGATGAACTTATGGGCTCCCTACTTACATATGAAATGAAATTAAAAAGAAATGAAGAGCCTTCAAAGAAAGTAGGGGTAGCACTTAAGTCTTCCACTCATGAGGTCATCGAAGATGATAGAGATGAGAGTGGAAATGAGGAAGAAAAGGAAATGGCAATGTTTGCTAAAAGATTTAATAGATTTATGAGAATGAATGAGAGAGAGCAAAATAGGAGACATCATAGGGGAGAGTCAAGTAGAAGAGAAAAAGACCCCTTAGTGTGTTATGAGTGCAATGAACCGGGTCATACTAAGTTAGATTGCCCCTTACTTAGGAAGGAAAAGGATAGGAAGCCTAGGAAGAAAGCATTTGTGGCTGCATGGAGCGATAGTGATAGCTCCGATGAGGAAAATGTAGATGAAGAGGTAGCTTACTCATGCTTTATGGCCATTAGTGACGATGAGGCTAGTTGTAGTTCTAGTGAAGATAATGACTATACCTTTAGTGAACTACAAAATGCCTTTAATGATTTAGCAAATGAATTTCAATGCATGAACTCCAATTATAAGAAAATCATTGCTAAATTAAAAATAGAAAATGAAGCCTTGATAAATGCTAAGCTAGAATTTGAAAAGAAATTAGAAGAGGCTAACTTAGAAATAAATGAGTTAAATAAAAAGAATACAAATTTGCATAACTCATTCTCTAGGTTCTATATGGGTCAACAAAAATTAGATCACATGCTTGAGACCCAAAGAGCTTTCTTTGATAAAGATGGGTTAGGTTATAATGCAAATCCAAAAGAAACTCATCTTAGGAATTTCTTAGTGAGCAAAAATTCTATGCATGATACATCTCTCATATGCTCACTTTGCAATAGAATAGGACACTCTTCACAAGCATGCACTTATAGAAAAACTACCTTTAGAGGAAAAGTGGTTAAGAAAATGTGGGTGCCAAAGCATGCAATAAATAATGATGAATTGTGCTTGAAATGGATCCCAAAAGGATCAAAAATTATTTGCACTAACTCTCATGGACCCAAGAAAATTTGGGTACCAAAGCATGCTTGAATTTGTTTATTGTAGGAGTGTTAGAGCATGGGAATACAATGGAACAATGGAGTTTAAATGCTCAACACATCCTCATGGAGTTTGCTTGTGCTAATGAGAAAAAAGAAGAACTTGGAAATCCATCCTTAGCAAGGTGACAAGAATTCTTCAAAGAATGGCTAATGGTGGATCCAACACATCAAGGCAAAGCACTCTCAAGCAAAGGAGTTTTGTAAGATTAAATCCTATCTCTTCAAAACTCATTTTTTGCTAAAATTATTTATATGTTTTATTGAGGCACTTGGTTGATGATTCTTGATGCATTGTAAGTTGAATGATTGAACAAAAGGCATGATGAATGATTGTTGATTGGTTGATGGATGGTTCTTGAGGCATTGAATTATTGAATGAAAAGCATGATTTGTGATTTTGAAATGATTTCTGGAATTTGAGCATGTTTTCTATATGTTGATAATGTATCTACTTGCCTCAAATTACCAAATGTGTCATTAATGCAAAATGCCATGTCATGAACAGTAATGAAGAACTTGTATATTGGAAATCATGGCATATTGTTCACAAGATGTATGATTTGATGATATATGTGCTTAAAACCTATGTGAACAAGTTTGTTTTGGCATATTTGTGGTTTCTAAATCTTTGGTTTGGTGAAAATATGCATAAATCTCAAAATGACTCCCTTTGAGGCCATAAATGCATTTTATTGTGTAAATTCTTCCAAAATTGCAAAATCTGTTGTAAAATGGTTTTTCATTTATGTTTTTCATTCATACAAGTCCAAAATCATGTTTTACAAATGATTAAACCTTTACTTGGACTTAAAATACTCAAAAACGAAGTTTTGGTACCTCACAAGTTGGATTTTCTGTCAAAACAGCTGCAGAATCTGCAGGAACCATATGAGGGATCGATCCCCCTCCTAAAGGGATCGATCCCCCCAGGCCAGAAAAGGCTTCCTGCATGTTTTCAACAGAAATTGAGAAGAACTTTTCATTGCTTTGATACTTTCTCTCTTCTCAACTTAAAATTCATTGTTTTAACTTCTTTTTGATGAACTTTAATATATGAAAATTCATTTTTCATTGATTTCATGCTTCAATTCCATCAATTTGTATCATTTCCAACAATTGATATCACTTTCAACAATCAATATTATTTTTCCTGAGCTCACAAGTGCAAAATCATTTTTCTTGTTGAAAACATTCATGATTTGCATAACTCTTGAAATAATCTTGAAACATACTTTCAATGAATGCTTAAACATAATTTTGAGATTTATTTCAATGATTTGTGTATATTTGAGAATTTGATGAACTTGTGCATAATGAGTATTCTTCATATCTTTTGTTCATCTTAGTCAAACATGCTTAAAGGATTATGTCTCTTAGCTTGACTTATCTGTTCCACACTAGGTTTCATGATAATTATACATCTAGTGGATTGATTTCAAATGTAAATTCAAAAATTGGTAATGGTGGCCAAATTATTAAAGAACTTGGACTTTAATGACAACACCAACTATTGATATACATGCATTGTATCTTGATTGTTTTGATGTTGAACATGCATGTTTGCTTAAGTTGAATCAATAATCATGCCTATGAGATGAGAATAGTTATTTCATGATATTAAGTGCTTAACCTCACTCATAGTTTATGGATTTTAATGATAAAATATATTTTAGCTTGATAATATTGATTCACTTAGGTGAAACCATGTTAGTTAAAATAGCATATACCCTCTAGAACTTTAAATGATGATAACAACTAGGGATATGGCTATTAATTGATTAAAATGGTAATGTTGAATCTTTCCTTGCTCATAATTGGTTAAGATCTTGAATGGAAAATTGAGCATAGGATTCTTTAGTTTCATGGAAGAAAATGTGTTTGCTTGAATACCTTGATTTTATGAATCTTCCATATGGTATAAATTTGTGAATATGAATATGGATTAATATTTTATGATAGTGTGCTAATGATTAATTGATCCATATGCATATTTGATGATGTGTGACTGTGTTCTTGCATATTTAGAATGATTATTTTCTTGACATGAACACTCTACACATAGATATTAGATTCATGCAAAATGACTAAGTCAACCGTTAGTAACAATTGGTATTTAGATTGAAATAACAATTAGTATCATTGGGAACCATATTTTCAATAATTGGTAAGCCAAATCTAAATTGCCAATTGGTATGAGCTTTAAATTGACAACTCTTCTCATGCTCCTTAGATTGAAATGACAAATAGAGAAGAATTCTCTTAGGATATTTTTGCATGAAACTCTTGTGTGCTAGAATTTGAAGTTAATTGCTATATGATTTAATGCTAGACACAATATTTCTTGAGAATGATTTATGAGCACATGCATATGATATGTTATATAATTTTAAGCTCATAATCATGATGAATTGTCATGCACCTTAGTTGGACCTTAGAGAAAAATTGATATACTTAGGTGCTTGCTTAACTTTTTACCAATTGGAACCTTCTTGCAAAATTACTTATCAACAATTGGTATCAAAATCATTTATAAACCATTGGTCTAGGATCATAAGTCATATTCATTGCATAAATAGTTCATACTCTTTGAGAATATTGACTTATTTATTTGTGCTATAAGTCCCATGTACTAACATGTTTCTTGTTGGATGGAGCATTTTTATTTGTTCTCACATAGCCATGATTTTAGGGGGAGCATATTTTTATTATTCTTTTTGCTATGACAAAAAGGGGGAGAGATAGATAAAGGGAGAGATAGATATAGGGAGAGATATTAAGGGGGAGAGATAATGAGGGAAAATTCATTTTCAAAACCCATGCTTATATTAAGGGGGAGCTTTATAAAATCCTGCTTTATTTGAGGGGGAGTATTTTATCAAAGAGTTTTCAAACTTTGTATAGGCTTTTCATTGTGCTTAATTTCTGTAATCATTTGCCTACTTAGAGGCTTCTCTTGATTACATTATTTGTAACCCACCATTCCTTGTAAAAGGGGAGGTTTCTCTTAAGCCTTGAAAAAGAGGGAGGTTACTCTTTAGCCTAAGAAAAAGAGAGAGGTTTCTCTTGAGCCTAGAAAAAGAGGGAGGTTACTCTTGAGCCTTGAAAAGAGGGATTGTAATAACAAATTCAAGATAGTGGATTTGGAGAAAATCCTTGGGAGCGTCTCAAGGTAGAGGACGTAGGCAAGGTTGCCGAACCTCTATAAATCGCTTGTGTAAATCTCTCTTTCCCTACTCTCTTTACTTGCAATTATATTGTGCTTATTGAATTGAGTTTATATTGCATGCTTGAGTAGCCTAGAGAACTTAGAAAATATTCAAATAGGCTAGAGAATTTAGAGAAATCGAAAAACGGGCTTAAGGCTAGCGAAGAACCGATTCACCCCCCCTCTCGGTATTGCCTATTAGAGCCAACAATTGGTATCAGAGCTTGGGCTCGAGATTGAATTAGACTAACCTCTATCGAGCAAAACGATCTTAAATGGCTCATTTGAATATAGGCACACCCCTAGGAGAAGAGGGACAATCATTAGTTAGACCTCCACTCTTTAATGGTGAGAACTATTCATATTGGAAAACTAGAATGATGCTATTTGTACAATCTAATGATTATGAAGTGTGGAGAATTATAGTGAATGGTCCTAGAATTCCTATGAAGAAAGTAGATGGAAAGGATGTCCCTAAGAGTGAGGATGAGTGGGACACAAATGACATGAGAGTGGCACAATTGAATGGCAAGGCCATGCACACTCTCTTTTGTGCATTAGGTCCCAATGAATATAATAGAGTGTCCCTATGTGAAAATGCTAAGCAAATATGGGACAAATTGGCCATCACACATGAAGGGACCAATCAAGTTAGGGAAACCAAAGTAGGAATGCTCACACATGATTATGAGCTATTTAGAATGAAAGAAAATGAGTCCATGAGTGAAATGTACACTAGGTTCAATAACATAATTAATGGACTTAAGGCATTAGGCAAAAGCTATTCCAATGTAGAAATGGTTAAGAAAATCTTGAATAGCTTGCCAAAATCTTGGGAGGCAAAGGTGACTGCTATAGAAGAATCTAAGGATCCTAACACCTTGTCTCTAGATGAACTTATGGGCTCCCTACTTACATATGAAATGAAATTAAAAAGAATGAAGAGCCTTCAAAGAAAGTAGGGGTAGCACTTAAGTCTTCCACTCATGAGGTCATCGAAGATGATAGAGATGAGAGTGGAAATGAGGAAGAAAAGGAAATGGCAATGTTTGCTAAAAGATTTAATAGATTTATGAGAATGAATGAGAGAGAGCAAAATAGGAGACATCATAGGGGAGAGTCAAGTAGAAGAGAAAAAGACCCCTTAGTGTGTTATGAGTGCAATGAACCGGGTCATACAAAGTTAGATTGCCCCTTACTTAGGAAGGAAAAGGATAGGAAGCCTAGGAAGAAAGCATTTGTGGCTGCATGGAGCGATAGTGATAGCTCCGATGAGGAAAATGTAGATGAAGAGGTAGCTTACTCATGCTTTATGGCCATTAGTGACGATGAGGCTAGTTGTAGTTCTAGTGAAGATAATGACTATACCTTTAGTGAACTACAAAATGCCTTTAATGATTTAGCAAATGAATTTCAATGCATGAACTCCAATTATAAGAAAATCATTGCTAAATTAAAAATAGAAAATGAAGCCTTGATAAATGCTAAGCTAGAATTTGAAAAGAAATTAGAAGAGGCTAACTTAGAAATAAATGAGTTAAATAAAAAGAATACAAATTTGCATAACTCATTCTCTAGGTTCTATATGGGTCAACAAAAATTAGATCACATGCTTGAGACCCAAAGAGCTTTCTTTGATAAAGATGGGTTAGGTTATAATGCAAATCCAAAAGAAACTCATCTTAGGAATTTCTTAGTGAGCAAAAATTCTATGCATGATACATCTCTCATATGCTCACTTTGCAATAGAATAGGACACTCTTCACAAGCATGCACTTATAGAAAAACTACCTTTAGAGGAAAAGTGGTTAAGAAAATGTGGGTGCCAAAGCATGCAATAAATAATGATGAATTGTGCTTGAAATGGATCCCAAAAGGATCAAAAATTATTTGCACTAACTCTCATGGACCCAAGAAAATTTGGGTACCAAAGCATGCTTGAATTTGTTTATTGTAGGAGTGTTAGAGCATGGGAATACAATGGAACAATGGAGTTTAAATGCTCAACACATCCTCATGGAGTTTGCTTGTGCTAATGAGAAAAAAGAAGAACTTGGAAATCCATCCTTAGCAAGGTGACAAGAATTCTTCAAAGAATGGCTAATGGTGGATCCAACACATCAAGGCAAAGCACTCTCAAGCAAAGGAGTTTTGTAAGATTAAATCCTATCTCTTCAAAACTCATTTTTTGCTAAAATTATTTATATGTTTTATTGAGGCACTTGGTTGATGATTCTTGATGCATTGTAAGTTGAATGATTGAACAAAAGGCATGATGAATGATTGTTGATTGGTTGATGGATGGTTCTTGAGGCATTGAATTATTGAATGAAAAGCATGATTTGTGATTTTGAAATGATTTCTGGAATTTGAGCATGTTTTCTATATGTTGTTAATGTATCTACTTGCCTCAAATTACCAAATGTGTCATTAATGCAAAATGCCATGTCATGAACAGTAATGAAGAACTTGTATATTGGAAATCATGGCATATTGTTCACAAGATGTATGATTTGATGATATATGTGCTTAAAACCTATGTGAACAAGTTTGTTTTGGCATATTTGTGGTTTCTAAATCTTTGGTTTGGTGAAAATATGCATAAATCTCAAAATGACTCCCTTTGAGGCCATAAATGCATTTTATTGTGTAAATTCTTCCAAAATTGCAAAATCTGTTGTAAAATGGTTTTTCATTTATGTTTTTCATTCATACAAGTCCAAAATCATGTTTTACAAATGATTAAACCTTTACTTGGACTTAAAATACTCAAAAACGAAGTTTTGGTACCTCACAAGTTGGATTTTCTGTCAAAACAGCTGCAGAATCTGCAGGAACCATATGAGGGATCGATCCCCCTCCTAAAGGGATCGATCCCCCCAGGCCAGAAAAGGCTTCCTGCATGTTTTCAACAGAAATTGAGAAGAACTTTTCATTGCTTTGATACTTTCTCTCTTCTCAACTTAAAATTCATTGTTTTAACTTCTTTTTGATGAACTTTAATATATGAAAATTCATTTTTCATTGATTTCATGCTTCAATTCCATCAATTTGTATCATTTCCAACAATTGATATCACTTTCAACAATCAATATTATTTTTCCTGAGCTCACAAGTGCAAAATCATTTTTCTTGTTGAAAACATTCATGATTTGCATAACTCTTGAAATAATCTTGAAACATACTTTCAATGAATGCTTAAACATAATTTTGAGATTTATTTCAATGATTTGTGTATATTTGAGAATTTGATGAACTTGTGCATAATGAGTATTCTTCATATCTTTTGTTCATCTTAGTCAAACATGCTTAAAGGATTATGTCTCTTAGCTTGACTTATCTGTTCCACACTAGGTTTCATGATAATTATACATCTAGTGGATTGATTTCAAATGTAAATTCAAAAATTGGTAATGGTGGCCAAATTATTAAAGAACTTGGACTTTAATGACAACACCAACTATTGATATACATGCATTGTATCTTGATTGTTTTGATGTTGAACATGCATGTTTGCTTAAGTTGAATCAATAATCATGCCTATGAGATGAGAATAGTTATTTCATGATATTAAGTGCTTAACCTCACTCATAGTTTATGGATTTTAATGATAAAATATATTTTAGCTTGATAATATTGATTCACTTAGGTGAAACCATGTTAGTTAAAATAGCATATACCCTCTAGAACTTTAAATGATGATAACAACTAGGGATATGGCTATTAATTGATTAAAATGGTAATGTTGAATCTTTCCTTGCTCATAATTGGTTAAGATCTTGAATGGAAAATTGAGCATAGGATTCTTT